>CAJVQJ010000118.1:0-34656 GCA_911387685.1 Dolichovespula media
TATTATCATCGATATTATCGTCGTTATTATCGTCGTTAATATCGTCGTTATTATCGTCATTATAATCGATATTATCGTCGTTATTATCGTCGCTTTATCGTCGTTAATATCGTCGTTAATATCGTCGTTATTATCGTCATTATCATCGATATTATCGTCGTTATTATCGTCGCTTTATCGTCGTTAATATCGTCGTTTTATCGTCGTTAATATCGTCGTTATTATCGTCATTAACATCGATATTATCGTCCTTATTATCGTCGTTAATATGGTCGTTTTATCGTCGTTATTATCGTCGTTAATATCGTCGTTATTATCGTCATTAACATCGATATTATCGTCGTTATTATCGTCATTGTCATCGAAATATCGTCGTCATTATCGTCCTTGTTATCGTCGTTAATATCGTCGTTATTATCGTCATTGTCATCGTTATTATCGTCGTCATTATCGTCGTTAATATCGTCGTTTTATCGTCGTAATATTCGTCGTTAATACCGTCGTTATTATCGTCATTATCATCGATATTATCGTCGTTATTATCGTCGTTATTATCGTCGTTATTATCGTCATTATAATCGATATTATCGTCGTTATTATCGTCGCTTTATCGTCGTTATTATCGTCGTTAATATCGTCGTTATTATCGTCATTATCATCAATATTATCGTCGTTATTATCGTCGTCATTATCGTCCTTATTATCGTCCTTATTATCGTCCTTATTATCATCGTTAATATCGTCGTTATTATCGTCGTTATTATCGTCATTGTCATCGTTATTATCGTCGTCATTATCGTCGTTAATATCGTCGTTTTATCGTCGTAATATTCGTCGTTAATATCGTCGTTATTATCGTCGTTAATATCGTCGTTATTATCGTCGTTATTATCGTCGTTAATATCGTCGTTATTATCGTCATTATCATCGATATTATCGTCGTTATTATCGTCGCTTTATCGTCGTAAATATCGTCGTTTTATCGTCGTTATTATCGTCATTAACATCGATATTATCGTCCTTATTATCGTCGTTAATATGGTCGTTTTATCGTCGTTATTATCGTCGTTTTATCGTCGTTATTATCGTCATTAACATCGATATTATCGTCGTTATTATCGTCCTTATTATCGTCGTTAATATGGTCGATTTATCGTCGTTATTATCGTCGTTAATATCGTCGTTATTATCGTCATTAACATCGATATTATCGTCGTTATTATCGTCATTGTCATCGAAATATCGTCGTCATTATCGTCCTTGTTATCGTCGTTAATATCGTCGTTATTATCGTCATTGTCATCGTTATTATCGTCGTCATTATCGTCGTTAATATCGTCGTTTTATCGTCGTAATATTCGTCGTTAATACCGTCGTTATTATCGTCATTATCATCCATATTATCGTCGTTATTATCGTCGTTAATATCGTCGTTATTATCGTCATTATAATCGATATTATCGTCGTTATTATCGTCGCTTTATCGTCGTTAATATCGTCGTTAATATCGTCGTTATTATCGTCATTATCATCGATATTATCGTCGTTATTATCGTCGCTTTATCGTCGTTAATATCGTCGTTCTATCGTCGTTAATATCGTCGTTATTATCGTCATTAACATCGATATTATCGTCGTTATTATCGTCCTGATTATCGTCGTTATTATCGTCGTCATTATCGTCGTTAATATCGTCGTTTTATCGTCGTTAATATCGTCGTTATTATCGTCATTATCATCGATATTATCGTCGTTATTATCGTCGCTTTATCGTCGTTAATATCGTCGTTTTATCGTCGTTATTATCGTCATTAACATCGATATTATCGTCGCTATTATCGTCCTTATTATCGTCGTTAATATGGTCGTTTTATCGTCGTTATTATCGTCGTTAATATCGTCGTTATTATCGTCATTAACATCGATATTATCGTCGTTATTATCGTCATTGTCATCGAAACATCGTCGTCATTATCGTCCTTGTTATCGTCGTTAATATCGTCGTTATTATCGTCATTGTCATCGTTTTTATCGTCGTCATTATCGTCGTTAATATCGTCGTTTTATCGTCGTAATATTCGTCGTTAATACCGTCGTTATTATCGTCATTATCATCGATATTATCGTCGTTATTATCGTCGTTAATATCGTCGTTATTATCGTCATTATAATCGATATTATCGTCGTTATTATCGTCGCTTTATCGTCGTTAATATCGTCGTTAATATCGTCGTTATTATCGTCATTATCATCGATATTATCGTCGTTATTATCGTCGCTTTATCGTCGTTAATATCGTCGTTTTATCGTCGTTAATATCGTCGTTATTATCGTCATTAACATCGATATTATCGTCCTTATTATCGTCGTTAATATGGTCGTTTTATCGTCGTTATTATCGTCGTTAATATCGTCGTTATTATCGTCATTAACATCGATATTATCGTCGTTATTATCGTCATTGTCATCGAAATATCGTCGTCATTATCGTCCTTGTTATCGTCGTTAATATCGTCGTTATTATCGTCATTGTCATCGTTATTATCGTCGTCATTATCGTCGTTAATATCGTCGTTTTATCGTCGTAATATTCGTCGTTAATACCGTAGTTAATATCGTCATTATCATCGATATTATCGTCGTTATTATCGTCGTTATTATCGTCGTTATTATCGTCATTATAATCGATATTATCTTTGTATTATCGTCGCTTTATCGTCGTTATTATCGTCGTTAATATCGTCGTTATTATCGTCATTATCATCAATATTATCGTCGTTATTATCGTCGTCATTATCGTCCTTATTATCGTCCTTATTATCGTCCTTATTATCATCGTTAATATCGTCGTTATTATCGTCGTTATTATCGTCATTGTCATCGTTATTATCGTCGTCATTATCGTCGTTAATATCGTCGTTTTATCGTCGTAATATTCGTCGTTAATATCGTCGTTATTATCGTCGTTAATATCGTCGTTATTATCGTCGTTATTATCGTCGTTAATATCGTCGTTATTATCGTCATTATCATCGATATTATCGTCGTTATTATCGTCCTTATTATCGTCGTTAATATGGTCGTTTTATCGTCGTTATTATCGTCGTTAATATCGTCGTTATTATCGTCATTAACATCGATATTATCGTCGTTATTATCGTCATTGTCATCGAAATATCGTCGTCATTATCGTCCTTGTTATCGTCGTTAATATCGTCGTTATTATCGTCATTATCTTCTTTTTATCGTCGTCATTATCGTCGTTAATATCGTCGTTTTATCGTCGTAATATTCGTCGTTAATACCGTCGTTATTATCGTCATTATCATCGATATTATCGTCGTTATTATCGTCGTTAATATCGTCGTTATTATCGTCATTATAATCGATATTATCGTCGTTATTATCGTCGCTTTATCGTCGTTAATATCGTCGTTAATATCGTCGTTATTATCGTCATTATCATCAATATTATCGTCGTTATTATCGTCGTCATTATCGTCCTTATTATCGTCCTTATTATCGTCCTTATTATCATCGTTAATATCGTCGTTATTATCGTCGTTATTATCGTCATTGTCATCGTTATTATCGTCGTCATTATCGTCGTTAATATCGTCGTTTTATCGTCGTTAATATCGTCGTTATTATCGTCATTATCATCGATATTATCGTCGTTATTATCGTCGCTTTATCGTCGTTAATATCGTCGTTTTATCGTCGTTATTATCGTCATTAACATCGATATTATCGTCGTTATTATCGTCCTTATTATCGTCGTTAATATGGTCGTTTTATCGTCGTTATTATCGTCGTTAATATCGTCGTTATTATCGTCATTAACATCGATATTATCGTCGTTATTATCGTCATTGTCATCGAAATATCGTCGTCATTATCGTCCTTGTTATCGTCGTTAATATCGTCGTTATTATCGTCATTGTCATCGTTTTTATCGTCGTCATTATCGTCGTTAATATCGTCGTTTTATCGTCGTAATATTCGTCGTTAATACCGTCGTTATTATCGTCATTATCATCGATATTATCGTCGTTATTATCGTCGTTAATATCGTCGTTATTATCGTCATTATAATCGATATTATCGTCGTTATTATCGTCGCTTTATCGTCGTTAATATCGTCGTTAATATCGTCGTTATTATCGTCATTATCATCGATATTATCGTCGTTATTATCGTCGCTTTATCGTCGTTAATATCGTCGTTTTATCGTCGTTAATATCGTCGTTATTATCGTCATTAACATCGATATTATCGTCCTTATTATCGTCCGTTAATATGGTCGTTTTATCGTCGTTATTATCGTCGTTAATATCGTCGTTATTATCGTCATTAACATCGATATTATCGTCGTTATTATCGTCATTGTCATCGAAATATCGTCGTCATTATCGTCCTTGTTATCGTCGTTAATATCGTCGTTATTATCGTCATTGTCATCGTTATTATCGTCGTCATTATCGTCGTTAATATCGTCGTTTTATCGTCGTAATATTCGTCGTTAATACCGTAGTTAATATCGTCATTATCATCGATATTATCGTCGTTATTATCGTCGTTATTATCGTCGTTATTATCGTCATTATAATCGATATTATCTTTGTTATTATCGTCGCTTTATCGTCGTTATTATCGTCGTTAATATCGTCGTTATTATCGTCATTATCATCAATATTATCGTCGTTATTATCGTCGTCATTATCGTCCTTATTATCGTCCTATTATCGTCCTTATTATCATCGTTAATATCGTCGTTATTATCGTCGTTATTATCGTCATTGTCATCGTTATTATCGTCGTCATTATCGTCGTTAATATCGTCGTTTTATCGTCGTAATATTCGTCGTTAATATCGTCGTTATTATCGTCGTTAATATCGTCGTTATTATCGTCGTTATTATCGTCGTTAATATCGTCGTTATTATCGTCATTATCATCGATATTATCGTCGTTATTATCGTCCTTATTATCGTCGTTAATATGGTCGTTTTATCGTCGTTATTATCGTCGTTAATATCGTCGTTATTATCGTCATTAACATCGATATTATCGTCGTTATTATCGTCATTGTCATCGAAATATCGTCGTCATTATCGTCCTTGTTATCGTCGTTAATATCGTCGTTATTATCGTCATTGTCATCGTTTTTATCGTCGTCATTATCGTCGTTAATATCGTCGTTTTATCGTCGTAATATTCGTCGTTAATACCGTCGTTATTATCGTCATTATCATCGATATTATCGTCGTTATTATCGTCGTTAATATCGTCGTTATTATCGTCATTATAATCGATATTATCGTCGTTATTATCGTCGCTTTATCGTCGTTAATATCGTCGTTAATATCGTCGTTATTATCGTCATTATCATCGATATTATCGTCGTTATTATCGTCGCTTTATCGTCGTTAATATCGTCGTTTTATCGTCGTTAATATCGTCGTTATTATCGTCCTTATTATCGTCGTTAATATGGTCGTTTTATCGTCGTTATTATCGTCGTTAATATCGTCGTTATTATCGTCATTAACATCGATATTATCGTCGTTATTATCGTCATTGTCATCGAAATATCGTCGTCATTATCGTCCTTGTTATCGTCGTTAATATCGTCGTTATTATCGTCATTGTCATCGTTATTATCGTCGTCATTATCGTCGTTAATATCGTCGTTTTATCGTCGTAATATTCGTCGTTAATATCGTCGTTATTATCGTCATTAACATCGATATTATCGTCGTTATTATCGTCCTTATTATCGTCCTTATTATCGTCGTTAATATGGTCGTTTTATCGTCGTTATTATCGTCGTTAATATCGTCGTTATTATCGTCATTAACATCGATATTATCGTCGTTATTATCGTCATTGTCATCGATAATATCGTCGTCATTATCGTCCTTGTTATCGTCGTTAATATCGTCGTTATTATCGTCATTATCAACGATATTATCGTCGTTATTATCGTCGCTTTATCGTCGTTTTATCGTCGTTAATATCGTCGTTATTATCGTCATTATCATCGCTATTATCGTCGTTATTATCGTCGCTTTATCGTCGTTAATATCGTCGTTAATATCGTCGTTTTATCGTCGTTAATATCGTCGTTATTATCGTCGTTAATATCGTCGTTATTATCGTCATTAACATCGATATTATCGTCGTTATTATCGTCATTGTCATCGATAATATCGTCGTCATTATCGTCCTTGTTATCGCCGTTAATATCGTCGTTTTATCGTCGTAATATTCGTCGTTAATACGTCGTTATTATCGTCAATATCATCGATATTATCGTCGTTATTATCGTCGTTAATATCGTCGTTATTATCGTCATTATCATCGATATTATCGTCGTTATTATCGTCGCTTTATCGTCGTTATTATCGTAGTTATTATCGTCGTTATTATCCTTATTATCATTATTATTATCGTCGTTATTATCGTCGTTATTATCGTCGTTAATATCGTCGTTATTATCGTCATTATCATCGACATTATCGTCGTTATTATCGTCATTGTCATCGATAATATCGTCGTTATTATCGTCCTTGTTATCGTCGTTAATATCGTCGTTATTATCGTCGTTATTATCGTCATTGTCATCGTTATTATCGTCGTCATTATTGTCGTTAATATCGTCGTTTTATCGTCGTAATATTCGTCGTTAATACCGTCGTTATTATCGTCATTATAATCGATATTATCGTCGTTATTATCGTCGCTTTATCGTCGTTAATATCGTCGTTAATATCGTCGTTATTATCGTCATTATCATCGATATTATCGTCGTTATTATCGTCGCTATATCGTCGTTAATATCGCCGTTTTATCGTCGTTAATATCGTCGTTATTATCGTCATTAACATCGATATTATCGTCGTTATTATCGTCCTGATTATCGTCGTTAATATGGTCGATTTATCGTCGTTATTATCGTCGTTAATATCGTCGTTATTATCGTCATTATCATCGATATTATCGTCGTTATTATCGTCGCTTTATCGTCGATAATATCGTCGTTTTATCGTCGTTAATATCGTCGTTATTATCGTCATTAACATCGATATTATCGTCGTTATTATCGTCCTTATTATCGTCGTTAATATGGTCGTTTTATCGTCGTTATTATCGTCGTTAATATCGTCGTTATTATCGTCATTAACATCGATATTATCGTCGTTATTATCGTCATTGTCATCGAAATATCGTCGTCATTATCGTCCTTGTTATCGTCGTTAATATCGTCGTTATTATCGTCATTGTCATCGTTATTATCGTCGTCATTATCGTCGTTAATATCGTCGTTTTATCGTCATAATATTCGTCGTCAATACCGTCGTTATTATCGTCATTATCATCGATATTATCGTCGTTATTATCGTCGTTAATATCGTCGTTATTATCGTCATTATAATCGATATTATCGTCGTTATTATCGTCGTTAATATCGTCGTTATTATCGTCATTATCATCAATAATATCGTCGTTATTATCGTCGTCATTATCGTCCTTATTATCGTCCTTATTATCGTCCTTATTATCATCGTTAATATCGTCGTTATTATCGTCGTTATTATCGTCATTGTCATTGTTATTATCGTCGTCATTATCGTCGTTAATATCGTCGTTTTACCGTCGTAATATTCGTCGTTAATACCGTCGTTATTATCGTCATTATCATCGATATTATCGTCGTTATTATCGTCGTTAATATCGTCGATATTATAGTCATTATCATCGATATTATCGTCCTTATTATCGTCGTTAATTTCGTCGTTATTATCGTCGTTATTATCGTCGTTAATATCGTCGTTATTATCGTCATTATCATCGATATTATCGTCGTTATTATCGTCATTGTCATCGAAATATCGTCGTCATTATCGTCCTTGTTATCGTCGTTAATATCGTCGTTATTATCGTCATTGTCATCGTTATTATCGTCGTCATTATCGTCGTTAATATCGTCGTTTTATCGTCGTAATATTCGTCGTTAATACCGTCGTTATTATCGTCATTATCATCGATATTATCGTCGTTATTATCGTCGTTAATATCGTCGTTATTATCGTCATTATAATCGATATTATCGTCGTTATTATCGTCGCTTTATCGTCGTTAATATCGTCGTTAATATCGTCGTTATTATCGTCATTATCATCGATATTATCGTCGTTATTATCGTCGCTTTATCGTCGTTAATATCGTCGTTTTATCGTCGTTAATATCGTCGTTATTATCGTCATTAACATCGATATTATCGTCGTTATTATCGTCCTTATTATCGTCGTTAATATGGTCGTTTTATCGTCGTTATTATCGTCGTTAATATCGTCGTTATTATCGTCATTAACATCGATATTATCGTCGTTATTATCGTCATTGTCATCGAAATATCGTCGTCATTATCGTCCTTGTTATTGTCGTTAATATCGTAGTTATTATCGTCATTGTCATCGTTATTATCGTCGTCATTATCGTCGTTAATATCGTCGTTTTATCGTCGTAATATTCGTCGTTAATACCGTCGTTATTATCGTCATTATCATCGATATTATCGTCGTTATTATCGTCGTTAATATCGTCGTTATTATCGTCATTATAATCGATATTATCGTCGTTATTATCGTCGCTTTATCGTCGTTAATATCGTCGTTAATATCGTCGTTATTATCGTCATTATCATCGATATTATCGTCGTTATTATCGTCGCTTTATCGTCGTTAATATCGTCGTTTTATCGTCGTTAATATCGTCGTTATTATCGTCATTAACATCGATATTATCGTCGTTATTATCGTCCTTATTATCGTCGTTAATATGGTCGTTTTATCGTCGTTATTATCGTCGTTAATATCGTCGTTATTATCGTCATTAACATCGATATTATCGTCGTTATTATCGTCATTGTCATCGAAATATCGTCGTCATTATCGTCCTTGTTATCGTCGTTAATATCGTCGTTATTATCGTCATTGTCATCGTTATTATCGTCGTCATTATCGTCGTTAATATCGTCGTTTTATCGTCATAATATTCGTCGTTAATACCGTCGTTATTATCGTCATTATCATCGATATTATCGTCGTTATTATCGTCGTTAATATCGTCGTTATTATCGTCATTATAATCGATATTATCGTCGTTATTATCGTCACTTTATCGTCGTTATTATCGTCGTTAATATCGTCGTTATTATCGTCATTATCATCGATATTATCGTCGTTATTATCGTCGCTTTATCGTCGTTAATATCGTCGTTTTATCGTCGTTAATATCGTCGTTATTATCGTCATTAACATCGATATTATCGTCGTTATTATCGTCCTGATTATCGTCGTTAATATGGTCGATTTATCGTCGTTATTATCGTCGTTAATATCGTCGTTATTATCGTCATTATCATCGATATTATCGTCGTTATTATCGTCGCTTTATCGTCGATAATATCGTCGTTTTATCGTCGTTAATATCGTCGTTATTATCGTCATTAACATCATTATTATCGTCTTTATTATCGTCCTTATTATCGTCGTTAATATGGTCGTTTTATCGTCGTTATTATCGTCGTTAATATCGTCGTTATTATCGTCATTAACATCGATATTATCGTCGTTATTATCGTCATTGTCATCGAAATATCGTCGTCATTATCGTCCTTGTTATCGTCGTTAATATCGTCGTTATTATCGTCATTATCATCAATATTATCGTCGTTATTATCGTCGTCATTATCGTCCTTATTATCGTCCTTATTATCGTCCTTATTATCATCGTTAATATCGTCGTTATTATCGTCGTTATTATCGTCATTGTCATCGTTATTATCGTCGTCATTATCGTCGTTAATATCGTCGTTTTACCGTCGTAATATTCGTCGTTAATACCGTCGTTATTATCGTCATTATCATCGATATTATCGTCGTTATTATCGTCGTTAATATCGTCGATATTATAGTCATTATCATCGATATTATCGTCCTTATTATCGTCGTTAATTTCGTCGTTATTATCGTCGTTATTATCGTCGTTAATATCGTCGTTATTATCGTCATTATCATCGATATTATCGTCGTTATTATCGTCATTGTCATCGAAATATCGTCGTCATTATCGTCCTTGTTATCGTCGTTAATATCGTCGTTATTATCGTCATTGTCATCGTTATTATCGTCGTCATTATCGTCGTTAATATCGTCGTTTTATCGTCGTAATATTCGTCGTTAATACCGTCGTTATTATCGTCATTATCATCGATATTATCGTCGTTATTATCGTCGTTATATCGTCGTTATTATCGTCATTATAATCGATATTATCGTCGTTATTATCGTCGCTTTATCGTCGTTAATATCGTCGTTAATATCGCCGTTATTATCGTCATTATCATCGATATTATCGTCGTTATTATCGTCGCTTTATCGTCGTTAATATCGTCGTTTTATCGTCGTTAATATCGTCGTTATTATCGTCATTAACATCGATATTATCGTCGTTATTATCGTCCTTATTATCGTCGTTAATATGGTCGTTTTATCGTCGTTATTATCGTCGTTAATATCGTCGTTATTATCGTCATTAACATCGATATTATCGTCGTTATTATCGTCATTGTCATCGAAATATCGTCGTCATTATCGTCCTTGTTATTGTCGTTAATATCGTAGTTATTATCGTCATTGTCATCGTTATTATCGTCGTCATTATCGTCGTTAATATCGTCGTTTTATCGTCGTAATATTCGTCGTTAATACCGTCGTTATTATCGTCATTATCATCGATATTATCGTCGTTATTATCGTCGTTAATATCGTCGTTATTATCGTCATTATAATCGATATTATCGTCGTTATTATCGTCGCTTTATCGTCGTTAATATCGTCGTTAATATCGTCGTTATTATCGTCATTATCATCGATATTATCGTCGTTATTATCGTCGCTTTATCGTCGTTAATATCGTCGTTTTATCGTCGTTAATATCGTCGTTATTATCGTCATTAACATCGATATTATCGTCGTTATTATCGTCCTTATTATCGTCGTTAATATGGTCGTTTTATCGTCGTTATTATCGTCGTTAATATCGTCGTTATTATCGTCATTAACATCGATATTATCGTCGTTATTATCGTCATTGTCATCGAAATATCGTCGTCATTATCGTCCTTGTTATCGTCGTTAATATCGTCGTTATTATCGTCATTATCATCGATATTATCGTCGTTATTATCGTCGCTTTATCGTCGTTAATATCGTCGTTTTATCGTCGTTATTATAGTCATTAACATCGATATTATCGTCGTTATTATCGTCCTTATTATCGTCGTTAATATGGTCGTTTTATCGTCGTTATTATCGTCGTTAATATCGTCGTTATTATCGTCATTAACATCGATATTATCGTCGTTATTATCGTCATTGTCATCGAAATATCGTCGTCATTATCGTCCTTGTTATCGTCGTTAATATCGTCGTTATTATCGTCATTGTCATCGTTATTATCGTCGTCATTATCGTCGTTAATATCGTCGTTTTATCGTCGTAATATTCGTCGTTAATACCGTCGTTATTATCGTCATTATCATCGATATTATCGTCGTTATTATCGTCGTTAATATCGTCGTTATTATCGTCATTATAATCGATATTATCGTCGTTATTATCGTCGCTTTATCGTCGTTAATATCGTCGTTAATATCGTCGTTATTATCTTCATTATCATCGATATTATCGTCGTTATTATCGTCGCTTTATCGTCGTTAATATCGTCGTTTTATCGTCGTTAATATCGTCGTTATTATCGTCATTAACATCGATATTATCGTCGTTATTATCGTCCTTATTATCGTCGTTAATATGGTCGTTTTATCGTCGTTATTATCGTCGTTAATATCGTCGTTATTATCGTCATTAACATCGATATTATCATCGTTATTATCGTCATTGTCATCGAAATATCGTCGTCATTATCGTCCTTGTTATCGTCGTTAATATCGTAGTTATTATCGTCATTGTCATCGTTATTATCGTCGTCATTATCGTCGTTAATATCGTCGTTTTATCGTCGTAATATTCGTCGTTAATACCGTCGTTATTATCGTCATTATCATCGATATTATCGTCGTTATTATCGTCGTTAATATCGTCGTTATTATCGTCATTATAATCGATATTATCGTCGTTATTATCGTCGCTTTATCGTCGTTAATATCGTCGTTAATATCGTCGTTATTATCGTCATTATCATCGATATTATCGTCGTTATTATCGTCGCTTTATCGTCGTTAATATCGTCGTTTTATCGTCGTTAATATCGTCGTTATTATCGTCATTAACATCGATATTATCGTCGTTATTATCGTCCTTATTATCGTCGTTAATATGGTCGTTTTATCGTCGTTATTATCGTCGTTAATATCGTCGTTATTATCGTCATTAACATCGATATTTTCGTCGTTATTATCGTCATTGTCATCGAAATATCGTCGTCATTATCGTCCTTGTTATCATCGTTAATATCGTCGTTATTATCGTCATTGTCATCGTTATTATCGTCGTCATTATCGTCGTTAATACCGTCGTTTTATCGTCGTAATATTCGTCGTTAATACCGTCGTTATTATCGTCATTATCATCGATATTATCGTCGTTATTATCGTCGTTAATATCGTCGTTATTATCGTCATTATAATCGATATTATCGTCGTTATTATCGTCGCTTTATCGTCGTTAATATCGTCGTTAATATCGTCGTTATTATCGTCATTATCATCGATATTATCGTCGTTATTATCGTCGCTTTATCGTCGTTAATATCGTCGTTTTATCGTCGTTAATATCGTCGTTATTATCGTCATTAACATCGATATTATCGTCGTTATTATCGTCCTTATTATCGTCGTTAATATGGTCGTTTTATCGTCGTTATTATCGTCGTTAATATCGTCGTTATTATCGTCATTAACATCGATATTATCGTCGTTATTATCGTCATGGTCATCGAAATATCGTCGTCATTATCGTCCTTGTTATCGTCGTTAATATCGTCGTTATTATCGTCATTATCATCGATATTATCGTCGTTATTATCGTCGCTTTATCGTCGTTAATATCGTCGTTTTATCGTCGTTATTATCGTCATTAACATCGATATTATCGTCGTTATTATCGTCCTTATTATCGTCGTTAATATGGTCGTTTTATCGTCGTTATTATCGTCGTTAATATCGTCGTTATTATCGTCATTAACATCGATATTATCGTCGTTATTATCGTCATTGTCATCGAAATATCGTCGTCATTATCGTCCTTGTTATCGTCGTTAATATCGTCGTTATTATCGTCATTGTCATCGTTATTATCGTCGTCATTATCGTCGTTAATATCGTCGTTTTATCGTCGTAATATTCGTCGTTAATACCGTCGTTATTATCGTCATTATCATCGATATTATCGTCGTTATTATCGTCGTTAATATCGTCGTTATTATCGTCATTATAATCGATATTATCGTCGTTATTATCGTCGCTTTATCGTCGTTAATATCGTCGTTAATATCGTCGTTATTATCGTCATTATCATCGATATTATCGTCGTTATTATCGTCGCTTTATCGTCGTTAATATCGTCGTTTTATCGTCGTTAATATCGTCGTTATTATCGTCATTAACATCGATATTATCGTCGTTATTATCGTCCTTATTATCGTCGTTAATATGGTCGTTTTATCGTCGTTATTATCGTCGTTAATATCGTCGTTATTGTCGTCATTAACATCGATATTATCGTCGTTATTATCGTCATTGTCATCGAAATATCGTCGTCATTATCGTCCTTGTTATCGTCGTTAATATCGTAGTTATTATCGTCATTGTCATCGTTATTATCGTCGTCATTATCGTCGTTAATATCGTCGTTTTATCGTCGTAATATTCGTCGTTAATACCGTCGTTATTATCGTCATTATCATCGATATTATCGTCGTTATTATCGTCGTTATATCGTCGTTATTATCGTCATTATAATCGATATTATCGTCGTTATTATCGTCGCTTTATCGTCGTTAATATCGTCGTTAATATCGCCGTTATTATCGTCATTATCATCGATATTATCGTCGTTATTATCGTCGCTTTATCGTCGTTAATATCGTCGTTTTATCGTCGTTAATATCGTCATTATCATCGATATTATCGTCGTTATTATCGTCATTGTCATCGAAATATCGTCGTCATTATCGTCCTTGTTATCGTCGTTAATATCGTCGTTATTATCGTCATTGTCATCGTTATTATCGTCGTCATTATCGTCGTTAATATCGTCGTTTTATCGTCGTTATTATCGTCGTTATTATCGTCGTTAATATCGTCGTTATTATCGTCATTAACATCGATATTATCGTCGTTATTATCGTCATTGTCATCGATAATATCGTCGTCATTATCGTCCTTGTTATCGTCGTTAATATCGTCGTTTTATCGTCGTAATATTCGTCGTTAATACCGTCGTTATTATCGTCATTGTCATCGATAATATCGTCGTCATTATCGTCCTTGTTATCGTCGTTAATATCGTCGTTAATATCGTCGTTTTATCGTCGTCAATATCGTCGTTATTATCGTCATTATCATCGATATTATCGTCGTTATTATCGTCCTTATTATCGTCCTTATTGTCGTCGTTAATATCGTCGTTTTATCGTCGTTATTATCGTCGTTATTATCGTCGTTAATATCGTCGTTATTATCGTCATTAACATCGATATTATCGTCGTTATTATCGTCATTGTCATCGATAATATCGTCGTCATTATCGTCCTTGTTATCGTCGTTAATATCGTCGTTTTATCGTCGTAATATTCGTCGTTAATACCGTCGTTATTATCGTCATTGTCATCGATAATATCGTCGTCATTATCGTCCTTGTTATCGTCGTTAATATCGTCGTTTTATCGTCGTAATATTCGTCGTTAATACCGTCGTTATTATCGTCATTATCATCGATATTATCGTCGTTATTATCGTCGTTAATATCGTCTTTATTATCGTCATTATAATCGATATTATCGTCGTTATTATCGTCGCTTTATCGTCGTTAATATCGTCGTTAATATCGTCGTTATTATCGTCATTATCATCGATATTATCGTCGTTATTATCGTCGCTTTATCGTCGTTAATATCGTCGTTTTATCGTCGTTAATATCGTCGTTATTATCGTCATTAACATCGATATTATCGTCGTTATTATCGTCCTTATTATCGTCGTTAATATGGTCGTTTTATCGTCGTTATTATCGTCGTTAATATCGTCGTTATTATCGTCATTAACATCGATATTATCGTCGTTATTATCGTCATTGTCATCGAAATATCGTCGTCATTATCGTCCTTGTTATCGTCGTTAATATCGTCGTTATTATCGTCATTATCATCGATATTATCGTCGTTATTATCGTCGCTTTATCGTCGTTAATATCGTCGTTTTATCGTCGTTATTATCGTCATTAACATCGATATTATCGTCGTTATTATCGTCCTTATTATCGTCGTTAATATGGTCGTTTTATCGTCGTTATTATCGTCGTTAATATCGTCGTTATTATCGTCATTAACATCGATATTATCGTCGTTATTATCGTCATTGTCATCGAAATATCGTCGTCATTATCGTCCTTGTTATCGTCGTTAATATCGTCGTTATTATCGTCATTGTCATCGTTATTATCGTCGTCATTATCGTCGTTAATATCGTCGTTTTATCGTCGTAATATTCGTCGTTAATACCGTCGTTATTATCGTCATTATCATCGATATTATCGTCGTTATTATCGTCGTTAATATCGTCGTTATTATCGTCATTATAATCGATATTATCGTCGTTATTATCGTCGCTTTATCGTCGTTAATATCGTCGTTAATATCGTCGTTATTATCGTCATTATCATCGATATTATCGTCGTTATTATCGTCGCTTTATCGTCGTTAATATCGTCGTTTTATCGTCGTTAATATCGTCGTTATTATCGTCATTAACATCGATATTATCGTCGTTATTATCGTCCTTATTATCGTCGTTAATATGGTCGTTTTATCGTCGTTATTATCGTCGTTAATATCGTCGTTATTATCGTCATTAACATCGATATTATCGTCGTTATTATCGTCATTGTCATCGAAATATCGTCGTCATTATCGTCCTTGTTATCGTCGTTAATATCGTAGTTATTATCGTCATTGTCATCGTTATTATCGTCGTCATTATCGTCGTTAATATCGTCGTTTTATCGTCGTAATATTCGTCGTTAATACCGTCGTTATTATCGTCATTATCATCGATATTATCGTCGTTATTATCGTCGTTAATATCGTCGTTATTATCGTCATTATAATCGATATTATCGTCGTTATTATCGTCGCTTTATCGTCGTTAATATCGTCGTTAATATCGTCGTTATTATCGTCATTATCATCGATATTATCGTCGTTATTATCGTCGCTTTATCGTCGTTAATATCGTCGTTTTATCGTCGTTAATATCGTCGTTATTATCGTCATTAACATCGATATTATCGTCGTTATTATCGTCCTTATTATCGTCGTTAATATGGTCGTTTTATCGTCGTTATTATCGTCGTTAATATCGTCGTTATTATCGTCATTAACATCGATATTATCGTCGTTATTATCGTCATTGTCATCGAAATATCGTCGTCATTATCGTCCTTGTTATCGTCGTTAATATCGTCGTTATTATCGTCATTGTCATCGTTATTATCGTCGTCATTATCGTCGTTAATATCGTCGTTTTATCGTCGTAATATTCGTCGTTAATACCGTCGTTATTATCGTCATTATTATCGATATTATCGTCGTTATTATCGTCGCTAATATCGTCGTTATTATCGTCATTATCATCGATATATCGTCGTTATTATCGTCGCTTTATCGTCGTTAATATCGTCGTTTTATCGTCGTTAATATCGTCGTTATTATCGTCATTAACATCGATATTATCGTCCTTATTATCGTCGTTAATATGGTCGTTTTATCGTCGTTATTATCGTCGTTAATATCGTCGTTATTATCGTCATTAACATCGATATTATCGTCGTTATTATCGTCATTGTCATCGAAATATCGTCGTCATTATCGTCCTTGTTATCGTCGTTAATATCGTCGTTATTATCGTCATTGTCATCGTTATTATCGTCGTCATTATCGTCGTTAATATCGTCGTTTATCGCCGTAATATTCGTCGTTAATACCGTCGTTATTATCGTCATTATCATCGATATTATCGTCGTTATTATCGTCGTTATTATCGTCGTTATTATCGTCATTATAATCGATATTATCTTTGTTATTATCGTCGCTTTATCGTCGTTATTATCGTCGTTAATATCGTCGTTATTATCGTCATTATCATCAATATTATCGTCGTTATTATCGTCGTCATTATCGTCCTTATTATCGTCCTTATTATCGTCCTTATTATCATCGTTAATATCGTCGTTATTATCGTCGTTATTATCGTCATTGTCATCGTTATTATCGTCGTCATTATCGTCGTTAATATCGTCGTTTTATCGTCGTAATATTCGTCGTTAATATCATCGTTATTATCGTCGTTAATATCGTCGTTATTATCGTCGTTATTATCGTCGTTAATATCGTCGTTATTATCGTCATTATCATCGATATTATCGTCGTTATTATCGTCGCTTTATCGTCGTTAATATCGTCGTTTTATCGTCGTTATTATCGTCATTAACATCGATATTATCGTCGTTATTATCGTCCTTATTATCGTCGTTAATATGGTCGTTTTATCGTCGTTATTATCGTCGTTAATATCATCGTTATTATCGTCATTAACATCGATATTATCGTCGTTATTATCGTCATTGTCATCGAAATATCGTCGTCATTATCGTCCTTGTTATCGTCGTTAATATCGTCGTTATTATCGTCATTGTCATCGTTATTATCGTCGACATTATCGTCGTTAATATCGTCGTTTTATCGTCGTAATATTCGTCGTTAATACCGTTGTTATTATCGTCATTATCATCGATATTATCGTCGTTATTATCGTCGTTAATATCGTCGTTATTATCGTCATTATAATCGATATTATCGTCGTTATTATCGTCGCTTTATCGTCGTTAATATCGTCGTTAATATCGTCGTTATTATCGTCATTATCATCGATATTATCGTCGTTATAATCGTCGCTTTATCGTCGTTAATATCGTCGTTTTATCGTCGTTAATATCGTCGTTATTATCGTCATTAACATCGATATTATCGTCGTTATTATCGTCCTTATTATCGTCGTTAATATGGTCGTTTTATCGTCGTTATTATCGTCGTTAATATCGTCGTTATTATCGTCATTAACATCGATATTATCGTCGTTATTATCGTCATTGTCATCGAAATATCGTCGTCATTATCGTCCTTGTTATCGTCGTTAATATCGTCGTTATTATCGTCATTATCATCGATATTATCGTCGTTATTATCGTCGCTTTATCGTCGTTAATATCGTCGTTTTATCGTCGTTATTATCGTCATTAACATCGATATTATCGTCGTTATTATCGTCCTTATTATCGTCGTTAATATGGTCGTTTTATCGTCGTCATTATCGTCGTTAATATCGTCGTTATTATCGTCATTAACATCGATATTATCGTCGTTATTATCGTCATTGTCATCGAAATATCGTCGTCATTATCGTCCTTGTTATCGTCGTTATTATCGTCATTGTCATCGTTATTATCGTCGTCATTATCGTCGTTAATATCGTCGTTTTATCGTCGTAATATTCGTCGTTAATACCGTCGTTATTATCGTCATTATCATCGATATTATCGTCGTTATTATCGTCGTTAATATCGTCGTTATTATCGTCATTATAATCGATATTATCGTCGTTATTATCGTCGCTTTATCGTCGTTAATATCGTCGTTAATATCGTCGTTATTATCGTCATTATCATCGATATTATCGTCGTTATTATCGTCGCTTTATCGTCGTTAATATCGTCGTTTTATCGTCGTTAATATCGTCGTTATTATCGTCATTAACATCGATATTATCGTCGTTATTATCGTCTTTATTATCGTCGTTAATATGGTCGTTTTATCGTCGTTATTATCGTCGTTAATATCGTCGTTATTATCGTCATTAACATCGATATTATCGTCGTTATTATCGTCATTGTCATCGAAATATCGTCGTCATTATCGTCCTTGTTATCGTCGTTAATATCGTAGTTATTATCGTCATTGTCATCGTTATTATCGTCGTCATTATCGTCGTTAATATCGTCGTTTTATCGTCGTAATATTCGTCGTTAATACCGTCGTTATTATCGTCATTATTATCGATATTATCGTCGTTATTATCGTCGTTAATATCGTCGTTATTATCGTCATTATCATCGATATTATCGTCGTTATTATCGTCGCTTTATCGTCGTTAATATCGTCGTTTTATCGTCGTTAATATCGTCGTTATTATCGTCATTAACATCGATATTATCGTCCTTATTATCGTCGTTAATATGGTCGTTTTATCGTCGTTATTATCGTCGTTAATATCGTCGTTATTATCGTCATTAACATCGATATTATCGTCGTTATTATCGTCATTGTCATCGAAATATCGTCGTCATTATCGTCCTTGTTATCGTCGTTAATATCGTCGTTATTATCGTCATTGTCATCGTTATTATCGTCGTCATTATCGTCGTTAATATCGTCGTTTTATCGCCGTAATATTCGTCGTTAATACCGTCGTTATTATCGTCATTATCATCGATATTATCGTCGTTATTATCGTCGTTATTATCGTCGTTATTATCGTCATTATAATCGATATTACCTTTGTTATTATCGTCGCTTTATCGTCGTTATTATCGTCGTTAATATCGTCGTTATTATCGTCATTATCATCAATATTATCGTCGTTATTATCGTCGTCATTATCGTCCTTATTATCGTCCTTATTATCGTCCTTATTATCGTCCTTATTATCATCGTTAATATCGTCGTTATTATCGTCGTTATTATCGTCATTGTCATCGTTATTATCGTCGTCATTATTCGTCCGTTAATATCGTCGTTTTATCGTCGTAATATTCGTCGTTAATATCATCGTTATTATCGTCGTTAATATCGTCGTTATTATCGTCGTTATTATCGTCGTTAATATCGTCGTTATTATCGTCATTATCATCGATATTATCGTCGTTATTATCGTCGCTTTATCGTCGTTAATATCGTCGTTTTATCGTCGTTATTATCGTCATTAACATCGATATTATCGTCGTTATTATCGTCCTTATTATCGTCGTTAATATGGTCGTTTTATCGTCGTTATTATCGTCGTTAATATCATCGTTATTATCGTCATTAACATCGATATTATCGTCGTTATTATCGTCATTGTCATCGAAATATCGTCGTCATTATCGTCCTTGTTATCGTCGTTAATATCGTCGTTATTATCGTCATTGTCATCGTTATTATCGTCGACATTATCGTCGTTAATATCGTCGTTTTATCGTCGTAATATTCGTCGTTAATACCGTTGTTATTATCGTCATTATCATCGATATTATCGTCGTTATTATCGTCGTTAATATCGTCGTTATTATCGTCATTATAATCGATATTATCGTCGTTATTATCGTCGCTTTATCGTCGTTAATATCGTCGTTAATATCGTCGTTATTATCGTCATTATCATCGATATTATCGTCGTTATTATCGTCGCTTTATCGTCGTTAATATCGTCGTTTTATCGTCGTTAATATCGTCGTTATTATCGTCATTAACATCGATATTATCGTCGTTATTATCGTCCTTATTATCGTCGTTAATATGGTCGTTTTATCGTCGTTATTATCGTCGTTAATATCGTCGTTATTATCGTCATTAACATCGATATTATCGTCGTTATTATCGTCATTGTCATCGAAATATCGTCGTCATTATCGTCCTTGTTATCGTCGTTAATATCGTCGTTATTATCGTCATTATCATCGATATTATCGTCGTTATTATCGTCGCTTTATCGTCGTTAATATCGTCGTTTTATCGTCGTTATTATCGTCATTAACATCGATATTATCGTCGTTATTATCGTCCTTATTATCGTCGTTAATATGGTCGTTTTATCGTCGTCATTATCGTCGTTAATATCGTCGTTATTATCGTCATTAACATCGATATTATCGTCGTTATTATCGTCATTGTCATCGAAATATCGTCGTCATTATCGTCCTTGTTATCGTCGTTAATATCGTCGTTATTATCGTCATTGTCATCGTTATTATCGTCGTCATTATCGTCGTTAATATCGTCGTTTTATCGTCGTAATATTCGTCGTTAATACCGTCGTTATTATCGTCATTATCATCGATATTATCGTCGTTATTATCGTCGTTAATATCGTCGTTATTATCGTCATTATCATCGATATTATCGTCGTTATTATCGTCGCTTTATCGTCGTTAATATCGTCGTTTTATCGTCGTTAATATCGTCGTTATTATCGTCATTAACATCGATATTATCGTCCTTATTATCGTCGTTAATATGGTCGTTTTATCGTCGTTATTATCGTCGTTAATATCGTCGTTATTATCGTCATTAACATCGATATTATCGTCGTTATTATCGTCATTGTCATCGAAATATCGTCGTCATTATCGTCCTTGTTATCGTCGTTAATATCGTCGTTATTATCGTCATTATCATCGATATTATCGTCGTTATTATCGTCGCTTTATCGTCGTTAATATCGTCGTTTTATCGTCGTTATTATCGTCATTAACATCGATATTATCGTCGTTATTATCGTCCTTATTATCGTCGTTAATATGGTCGTTTTATCGTCGTTATTATCGTCGTTAATATCGTCGTTATTATCGTCATTAACATCGATATTATCGTCGTTATTATCGTCATTGTCATCGAAATATCGTCGTCATTATCGTCCTTGTTATCGTCGTTAATATCGTCGTTATTATCGTCATTATCATCGATATTATCGTCGTTATTATCGTCGCTTTATCGTCGTTAATATCGTCGTTTTATCGTCGTTATTATCGTCATTAACATCGATATTATCGTCGTTATTATCGTCCTTATTATCGTCGTTAATATGGTCGTTTTATCGTCGTCATTATCGTCGTTAATATCGTCGTTATTATCGTCATTAACATCGATATTATCGTCGTTATTATCGTCATTGTCATCGAAATATCGTCGTCATTATCGTCCTTGTTATCGTCGTTAATATCGTCGTTATTATCGTCATTGTCATCGTTATTATCGTCGTCATTATCGTCGTTAATATCGTCGTTTTATCGTCGTAATATTCGTCGTTAATACCGTCGTTATTATCGTCATTATCATCGATATTATCGTCGTTATTATCGTCGTTAATATCGTCGTTATTATCGTCATTATCATCGATATTATCGTCGTTATTATCGTCGCTTTATCGTCGTTAATATCGTCGTTTTATCGTCGTTAATATCGTCGTTATTATCGTCATTAACATCGATATTATCGTCCTTATTATCGTCGTTAATATGGTCGTTTTATCGTCGTTATTATCGTCGTTAATATCGTCGTTATTATCGTCATTAACATCGATATTATCGTCGTTATTATCGTCATTGTCATCGAAATATCGTCGTCATTATCGTCCTTGTTATCGTCGTTAATATCGTCGTTATTATCGTCATTGTCATCGTTATTATCGTCGTCATTATCGTCGTTAATATCGTCGTTTTATCGCCGTAATATTCGTCGTTAATACCGTCGTTATTATCGTCATTATCATCGATATTATCGTCGTTATTATCGTCGTTATTATCGTCGTTATTATCGTCATTATAATCGATATTATCTTTGTTATTATCGTCGCTTTATCGTCGTTATTATCGTCGTTAATATCGTCGTTATTATCGTCATTATCATCAATATTATCGTCGTTATTATCGTCGTCATTATCGTCCTTATTATCGTCCTTATTATCGTCCTTATTATCATCGTTAATATCGTCGTTATTATCGTCGTTATTATCGTCATTGTCATCGTTATTATCGTCGTCATTATCGTCGTTAATATCGTCGTTTTATCGTCGTAATATTCGTCGTTAATATCATCGTTATTATCGTCGTTAATATCGTCGTTATTATCGTCGTTATTATCGTCGTTAATATCGTCGTTATTATCGTCATTATCATCGATATTATCGTCGTTATTATCGTCGCTTTATCGTCGTTAATATCGTCGTTTTATCGTCGTTATTATCGTCATTAACATCGATATTATCGTCGTTATTATCGTCCTTATTATCGTCGTTAATATGGTCGTTTTATCGTCGTTATTATCGTCGTTAATATCATCGTTATTATCGTCATTAACATCGATATTATCGTCGTTATTATCGTCATTGTCATCGAAATATCGTCGTCATTATCGTCCTTGTTATCGTCGTTAATATCGTCGTTATTATCGTCATTGTCATCGTTATTATCGTCGACATTATCGTCGTTAATATCGTCGTTTTATCGTCGTAATATTCGTCGTTAATACCGTTGTTATTATCGTCATTATCATCGATATTATCGTCGTTATTATCGTCGTTAATATCGTCGTTATTATCGTCATTATAATCGATATTATCGTCGTTATTATCGTCGCTTTATCGTCGTTAATATCGTCGTTAATATCGTCGTTATTATCGTCATTATCATCGATATTATCGTCGTTATTATCGTCGCTTTATCGTCGTTAATATCGTCGTTTTATCGTCGTTAATATCGTCGTTATTATCGTCATTAACATCGATATTATCGTCGTTATTATCGTCCTTATTATCGTCGTTAATATGGTCGTTTTATCGTCGTTATTATCGTCGTTAATATCGTCGTTATTATCGTCATTAACATCGATATTATCGTCGTTATTATCGTCATTGTCATCGAAATATCGTCGTCATTATCGTCCTTGTTATCGTCGTTAATATCGTCGTTATTATCGTCATTATCATCGATATTATCGTCGTTATTATCGTCGCTTTATCGTCGTTAATATCGTCGTTTTATCGTCGTTATTATCGTCATTAACATCGATATTATCGTCGTTATTATCGTCCTTATTATCGTCGTTAATATGGTCGTTTTATCGTCGTCATTATCGTCGTTAATATCGTCGTTATTATCGTCATTAACATCGATATTATCGTCGTTATTATCGTCATTGTCATCGAAATATCGTCGTCATTATCGTCCTTGTTATCGTCGTTAATATCGTCGTTATTATCGTCATTGTCATCGTTATTATCGTCGTCATTATCGTCGTTAATATCGTCGTTTTATCGTCGTAATATTCGTCGTTAATACCGTCGTTATTATCGTCATTATCATCGATATTATCGTCGTTATTATCGTCGTTAATATCGTCGTTATTATCGTCATTATAATCGATATTATCGTCGTTATTATCGTCGCTTTATCGTCGTTAATATCGTCGTTAATATCGTCGTTATTATCGTCATTATCATCGATATTATCGTCGTTATTATCGTCGCTTTATCGTCGTTAATATCGTCGTTTTATCGTCGTTAATATCGTCGTTATTATCGTCATTAACATCGATATTATCGTCGTTATTATCGTCTTTATTATCGTCGTTAATATGGTCGTTTTATCGTTGTTATTATCGTCGTTAATATCGTCGTTATTATCGTCATTAACATCGATATTATCGTCGTTATTATCGTCATTGTCATCGAAATATCGTCGTCATTATCGTCCTTGTTATCGTCGTTAATATCGTAGTTATTATCGTCATTGTCATCGTTATTATCGTCGTCATTATCGTCGTTAATATCGTCGTTTTATCGTCGTAATATTCGTCGTTAATACCGTCGTTATTATCGTCATTATCATCGATATTATCGTCGTTATTATCGTCGTTAATATCGTCGTTATTATCGTCATTATAATCGATATTATCGTCGTTATTATCGTCGCTTTATCGTCGTTAATATCGTCGTTAATATCGTCGTTATTATCGTCATTATCATCGATATTATCGTCGTTATTATCGTCGCTTTATCGTCGTTAATATCGTCGTTTTATCGTCGTTAATATCATCGTTATTATCGTCATTAACATCGATATTATCGTCGTTATTATCGTCCTTATTATCGTCGTTAATATGGTCGTTTTATCGTCGTTATTATCGTCGTTAATATCGTCGTTATTATCGTCATTAACATCGATATTATCGTCGTTATTATCGTCATTGTCATCGAAATATCGTCGTCATTATCGTCCTTGTTATCGTCGTTAATATCGTCGTTATTATCGTCATTGTCATCGTTATTATCGTCGTCATTATCGTCGTTAATATCGTCGTTTTATCGTCGTAATATTCGTCGTTAATACCGTCGTTATTATCGTCATTATCATCGATATTATCGTCGTTATTATCGTCGTTAATATCGTCGTTATTATCGTCATTATCATCGATATTATCGTCGTTATTATCGTCGTTAATATCGTCGTTATTATCGTCATTATAATCGATATTATCGTCGTTATTATCGTCGCTTTATCGTCGTTAATATCGTCGTTAATATCGTCGTTATTATCGTCATTATCATCGATATTATCGTCGTTATTATCGTCGCTTTATCGTCGTTAATATCGTCGTTTTATCGTCGTTAATATCGTCGTTATTATCGTCATTAACATCGATATTATCGTCCTTATTATCGTCGTTAATATGGTCGTTTTATCGTCGTTATTATCGTCGTTAATATCGTCGTTATTATCGTCATTAACATCGATATTATCGTCGTTATTATCGTCATTGTCATCGAAATATCGTCGTCATTATCGTCCTTGTTATCGTCGTTAATATCGTCGTTATTATCGTCATTGTCATCGTTATTATCGTCGTCATTATCGTCGTTAATATCGTCGTTTTATCGCCGTAATATTCGTCGTTAATACCGTCGTTATTATCGTCATTGTCATCGTTATTATCGTCATTGTCATCGTTATTATCGTCGTCATTATCGTCGTTAATATCGTCGTTTTATCGTCGTAATATTCGTCGTTAATACCGTCGTTATTATCGTCATTATCATCGATATTATCGTCGTTATTATCGTCGTTAATATCGTCGTTATTATCGTCATTATAATCGATATTATCGTCGTTATTATCGTCGCTTTATCGTCGTTAATATCGTCGTTAATATCGTCGTTATTATCGTCATTATCATCGATATTATCGTCGTTATTATCGTCGCTTTATCGTCGTTAATATCGTCGTTTTATCGTCGTTAATATCGTCGTTATTATCGTCATTAACATCGATATTATCGTCGTTATTATCGTCCTTATTATCGTCGTTAATATGGTCGTTTTATCGTCGTTATTATCGTCGTTAATATCGTCGTTATTATCGTCATTAACATCGATATTATCGTCGTTATTATCGTCATTGTCATCGAAATATCGTCGTCATTATCGTCCTTGTTATCGTCGTTAATATCGTAGTTATTATCGTCATTGTCATCGTTATTATCGTCGTCATTATCGTCGTTAATATCGTCGTTTTATCGTCGTAATATTCGTCGTTAATACCGTCGTTATTATCGTCATTATCATCGATATTATCGTCGTTATTATCGTCGTTAATATCGTCGTTATTATCGTCATTATAATCGATATTATCGTCGTTATTATCGTCGCTTTATCGTCGTTAATATCGTCGTTAATATCGTCGTTATTATCGTCATTATCATCGATATTATCGTCGTTATTATCGTCGCTTTATCGTCGTTAATATCGTCGTTTTATCGTCGTTATTATCGTCATTAACATCGATATTATCGTCGTTATTATCGTCCTTATTATCGTCGTTAATATGGTCGTTTTATCGTCGTTATTATCGTCGTTAATATCGTCGTTATTATCGTCATTAACATCGATATTATCGTCGTTATTATCGTCATTGTCATCGAAATAACGTCGTCATTATCGTCCTTGTTATCGTCGTTAATATCGTCGTTATTATCGTCATTGTCATCGTTATTATCGTCGTCATTATCGTCGTTAATATCGTCGTTTTATCGTCGTAATATTCGTCGTTAATACCGTCGTTATTATCGTCATTATCATCGATATTATCGTCGTTATTATCGTCGTTATTATCGTCGTTATTATCGTCATTATAATCGATATTATCTTTGTTATTATCGTCGCTTTATCGTCGTTATTATCGTCGTTAATATCGTCGTTATTATCGTCATTATCATCAATATTATCGTCGTTATTATCGTCGTCATTATCGTCCTTATTATCGTCCTTATTATCGTCCTTATTATCATCGTTAATATCGTCGTTATTATCGTCGTTATTATCGTCATTGTCATCGTTATTATCGTCGTCATTATCGTCGTTAATATCGTCGTTTTATCGTCGTAATATTCGTCGTTAATATCATCGTTATTATCGTCGTTAATATCGTCGTTATTATCGTCGTTATTATCGTCGTTAATATCGTCGTTATTATCGTCATTATCATCGATATTATCGTCGTTATTATCGTCGCTTTATCGTCGTTAATATCGTCGTTTTATCGTCGTTATTATCGTCATTAACATCGATATTATCGTCGTTATTATCGTCCTTATTATCGTCGTTAATATGGTCGTTTTATCGTCGTTATTATCGTCGTTAATATCATCGTTATTATCGACATTAACATCGATATTATCGTCGTTATTATCGTCATTGTCATCGAAATATCGTCGTCATTATCGTCCTTGTTATCGTCGTTAATATCGTCGTTATTATCGTCATTGTCATCGTTATTATCGTCGTCATTATCGTCGTTAATATCGTCGTTTTATCGTCGTAATATTCGTCGTTAATACCGTTGTTATTATCGTCATTATCATCGATATTATCGTCGTTATTATCGTCGTTAATATCGTCGTTATTATCGTCATTATAATCGATATTATCGTCGTTATTATCGTCGCTTTATCGTCGTTAATATCGTCGTTAATATCGTCGTTATTATCGTCATTATCATCGATATTATCGTCGTTATTATCGTCGCTTTATCGTCGTTAATATCGTCGTTTTATCGTCGTTAATATCGTCGTTATTATCGTCATTAACATCGATATTATCGTCGTTATTATCGTCCTGATTATCGTCGTTAATATGGTCGTTTTATCGTCGTTATTATCGTCGTTAATATCGTCGTTATTATCGTCAATATCATCGATATTATCGTCGTTATTATCGTCGCTTTATCGTCGATAATATCGTCGTTTTATCGTCGTTAATATCGTCGTTATTATCGTCATTAACATCGATATTATCGTCGTTATTATCGTCCTTATTATCGTCGTTAATATGGTCGTTTTATCGTCGTTATTATCGTCGTTAATATCGTCGTTATTATCGTCATTAACATCGATATTATCGTCGTTATTATCGTCATTGTCATCGAAATATCGTCGTCATTATCGTCCTTGTTATCGTCGTTAATATCGTCGTTATTATCGTCATTGTCATCGTTATTATCGTCGTCATTATCGTCGTTAATATCGTCGTTTTATCGTCATAATATTCGTCGTTAATACCGTCGTTATTATCGTCATTATCATCGATATTATCGTCGTTATTATCGTCGTTAATATCGTCGTTATTATCGTCATTATGATCGATATTATCGTCGTTATTATCGTCGTTAATATCGTCGTTATTATCGTCATTATCATCAATATTATCGTCGTTATTATCGTCGTCATTATCGTCCTTATTATCGTCCTTATTATCGTCCTTATTATCATCGTTAATATCGTCGTTATTATCGTCGTTATTATCGTCATTGTCATCGTTATTATCGTCGTCATTATCGTCGTTAATATCGTCGTTTTATCGTCGTAATATTCGTCGTTAATATCGTTGTTATTATCGTCGTTAATATCGTCGTTATTATCGTCGTTATTATCGTCGTTAATATCGTCGTTATTATCGTCATTATCATCGATATTATCGTCGTTATTATCGTCGCTTTATCGTCGTTAATATCGTCGTCTTATCGTCGTTATTATCGTCATTAACATCGATATTATCGTCGTTATTATCGTCCTTATTATCGTCGTTAATATGGTCGTTTTATCGTCGTTATTATCGTCGTTAATATCGTCGTTATTATCGTCATTAACATCGATATTATCGTCGTTATTATCGTCATTGTCATCGAAATATCGTCGTCATTATCGTCCTTGTTATCGTCGTTAATATCGTCGTTATTATCGTCATTGTCATCGTTATTATCGTCGTCATTATCGTCGTTAATATCGTCGTTTTATCGTCGTAATATTCGTCGTTAATACCGTCGTTATTATCGTCATTATCATCGATATTATCGTCGTTATTATCGTCGTTAATATCGTCGTTATTATCGTCATTATAATCGATATTATCGTCGTTATTATCGTCGCTTTATCGTCGTTAATATCGTCGTTAATATCGTCGTTATTATCGTCATTATCATCGATATTATCGTCCTTATTATCGTCGCTTTATCGTCGTTAATATCGTCGTTTTATCGTCGTTAATATCGTCGTTATTATCGTCATTAACATCGATATTATCGTCCTTATTATCGTCGTTAATATGGTCGTTTTATCGTCGTTATTATCGTCGTTAATATCGTCGTTATTATTGTCATTAACATCGATATTATCGTCGTTATTATCGTCATTGTCATCGAAATATCGTCGTCATTATCGTCCTTGTTATCGTCGTTAATATCGTCGTTATTATCGTCATTGTCATCGTTATTATCGTCGTCATTATCGTCGTTAATATCGTCGTTTTATCGTCGTAATATTCGTCGTTAATACCGTCGTTATTATCGTCATTATCATCGATATTATCGTCGTTATTATCGTCGTTATTATCGTCGTTATTATCGTCATTATAATCGATATTATCTTTGTTATTATCGTCGCTTTATCGTCGTTATTATCGTCGTTAATATCGTCGTTATTATCGTCATTATCATCAATATTATCGTCGTTATTATCGTCGTCATTATCGTCCTTATTATCGTCCTTATTATCGTCCTTATTATCATCGTTAATATCGTCGTTATTATCGTCGTTATTATCGTCATTGTCATCGTTATTATCGTCGTCATTATCGTCGTTAATATCGTCGTTTTATCGTCGTAATATTCGTCGTTAATATCGTCGTTATTATCGTCGTTAATATCGTCGTTATTATCGTCGTTATTATCGTCGTTAATATCGTCGTTATTATCGTCATTATCATCGATATTATCGTCGTTATTATCGTCGCTTTATCGTCGTTAATATCGTCGTTTTATCGTCGTTATTATCGTCATTAACATCGATATTATCGTCCTTATTATCGTCGTTAATATGGTCGTTTTATCGTCGTTATTATTGTCGTTTTATCGTCGTTATTATAGTCATTAACATCGATATTATCGTCGTTATTATCGTCCTTATTATCGTCGTTAATATGGTCGTTTTATCGTCGTTATTATCGTCGTTAATATCGTCGTTATTATCGTCATTAACATCGATATTATCGTCGTTATTATCGTCATTGTCATCGAAATATCGTCGTCATTATCGTCCTTGTTATCGTCGTTAATATCGTCGTTACTATCGTCATTGTCATCGTTATTATCGTCGTCATTATCGTCGTTAATATCGTCGTTTTATCGTCGTAATATTCGTCGTTAATACCGTCGTTATTATCGTCATTATCATCCATATTATCGTCGTTATTATCGTCGTTAATATCGTCGTTATTATCGTCAATATAATCGATATTATCGTCGTTATTATCGTCGCTTTATCGTCGTTAATATCGTCGTTAATATCGTCGTTATTATCGTCATTATCATCGATATTATCGTCGTTATTATCGTCGCTTTATCGTCGTTAATATCGTCGTTCTATCGTCGTTAATATCGTCGTTATTATCGTCATTAACATCGATATTATCGTCGTTATTATCGTCCTGATTATCGTCGTTAATATGGTCGTTTTATCGTCGTTATTATCGTCGTTAATATCGTCGTTATTATCGTCATTATCATCGATATTATCGTCGTTATTATCGTCGCTTTATCGTCGATAATATCGTCGTTTTATCGTCGTTAATATCGTCGTTATTATCGTCATTAACATCGATATTATCGTCGTTATTATCGTCCTTATTATCGTCGTTAATATGGTCGTTTTATCGTCGTTATTATCGTCGTTAATATCGTCGTTATTATCGTCATTAACATCGATATTATCGTCGTTATTATCGTCATTGTCATCGAAATATCGTCGTCATTATCGTCCTTGTTATCGTCGTTAATATCGTCGTTATTATCGTCATTGTCATCGTTATTATCGTCGTCATTATCGTCGTTAATATCGTCGTTTTATCGTCGTAATATTCGTCGTTAATACCGTCGTTATTATCGTCATTATCATCGATATTATCGTCGTTATTATCGTCGTTAATATCGTCGTTATTATCGTCATTATAATCGATATTATCGTCGTTATTATCGTCGCTTTATCGTCGTTAATATCGTCGTTAATATCGTCGTTATTATCGTCATTATCATCGATATTATCGTCGTTATTATCGTCGCTTTATCGTCGTTAATATCGTCGTTTTATCGTCGTTAATATCGTCGTTATTATCGTCATTAACATCGATATTATCGTCCTTATTATCGTCGTTAATATGGTCGTTTTATCGTCGTTATTATCGTCGTTAATATCGTCGTTATTATCGTAATTAACATCGATATTATCGTCGTTATTATCGTCATTGTCATCGAAATATCGTCGTCATTATCGTCCTTGTTATCGTCGTTAATATCGTCGTTATTATCGTCATTGTCATCGTTATTATCGTCGTCATTATCGTCGTTAATATCGTCGTTTTATCGTCGTAATATTCGTCGTTAATACCGTCGTTATTATCGTCATTATCATCGATATTATCGTCGTTATTATCGTCGTTATTATCGTCGTTATTATCGTCATTATAATCGATATTATCTTTGTTATTATCGTCGCTTTATCGTCGTTATTATCGTCGTTAATATCGTCGTTATTATCGTCATTATCATCAATATTATCGTCGTTATTATCGTCGTCATTATCGTCCTTATTATCGTCCTTATTATCGTCCTTATTATCATCGTTAATATCGTCGTTATTATCGTCGTTATTATCGTCATTGTCATCGTTATTATCGTCGTCATTATCGTCGTTAATATCGTCGTTTTATCGTCGTAATATTCGTCGTTAATATCGTCGTTATTATCGTCGTTAATATCGTCGTTATTATCGTCGTTATTATCGTCGTTAATATCGTCGTTATTATCGTCATTATCATCGATATTATCGTCGTTATTATCGTCGCTTTATCGTCGTTAATATCGTCGTTTTATCGTCGTTATTATCGTCATTAACATCGATATTATCGTCCTTATTATCGTCGTTAATATGGTCGTTTTATCGTCGTTATTATCGTCGTTTTATCGTCGTTATTATCGTCATTAACATCGATATTATCGTCGTTATTATCGTCCTTATTATCGTCGTTAATATGGTCGTTTTATCGTCGTTATTATCGTCGTTAATATCGTCGTTATTATCGTCATTAACATCGATATTATCGTCGTAATTATCGTCATTGTCATCGAAATATCGTCGTCATTATCGTCCTTGTTATCGTCGTTAATATCGTCGTTATTATCGTCATTGTCATCGTTATTATCGTCGTCATTATCGTCGTTAATATCGTCGTTTTATCGTCGTAATATTCGTCGTTAATACCGTCGTTATTATCGTCATTATCATCCATATTATCGTCGTTATTATCGTCGTTAATATCGTCGTTATTATCGTCATTATAATCGATATTATCGTCGCTTTATCGTCGTTAATATCGTCGTTAATATCGTCGTTATTATCGTCATTATCATCGATATTATCGTCGTTATTATCGTCGCTTTATCGTCGTTAATATCGTCGTTCTATCGTCGTTAATATCGTCGTTATTATCGTCATTAACATCGATATTATCGTCGTTATTATCGTCCTGATTATCGTCGTTAATATGGTCGTTTTATCGTCGTTATTATCGTCGTTAATATCGTCGTTATTATCGTCATTATCATCGATATTATCGTCGTTATTATCGTCGCTTTATCGTCGATAATATCGTCGTTTTATCGTCGTAATATCGTCGTTATTATCGTCATTAACATCGATATTATCGTCGTTATTATCGTCCTTATTATCGTCGTTAATATGGTCGTTTTATCGTCGTTATTATCGTCGTTAATATCGTCGTTATTATCGTCATTAACATCGATATTATCGTCGTTATTATCGTCATTGTCATCGAAATATCGTCGTCATTATCGTCCTTGTTATCGTCGTTAATATCGTCGTTATTATCGTCATTGTCATCGTTATTATCGTCGTCATTATCGTCGTTAATATCGTCGTTTTATCGTCGTAATATTCGTCGTTAATACCGTCGTTATTATCGTCATTATCATCGATATTATCGTCGTTATTATCGTCGTTAATATCGTCGTTATTATCGTCATTATAATCGATATTATCGTCGTTATTATCGTCGCTTTATCGTCGTTAATATCGTCGTTAATATCGTCGTTATTATCGTCATTATCATCGATATTATCGTCGTTATTATCGTCGCTTTATCGTCGTTAATATCGTCGTTTTATCGTCGTTAATATCGTCGTTATTATCGTCATTAACATCGATATTATCGTCCTTATTATCGTCGTTAATATGGTCGTTTATCGTCGTTATTATCGTCGTTAATATCGTCGTTATTATCGTCATTAACATCGATATTATCGTCGTTATTATCGTCATTGTCATCGAAATATCGTCGTCATTATCGTCCTTGTTATCGTCGTTAATATCGTCGTTATTATCGTCATTGTCATCGTTATTATCGTCGTCATTATCGTCGTTAATATCGTCGTTTTATCGCCGTAATATTCGTCGTTAATACCGTCGTTATTATCGTCATTATCATCGATATTATCGTCGTTATTATCGTCGTTATTATCGTCGTTATTATCGTCATTATAATCGATATTATCTTTGTTATTATCGTCGCTTTATCGTCGTTATTATCGTCGTTAATATCGTCGTTATTATCGTCATTATCATCAATATTATCGTCGTTATTATCGTCGTCATTATCGTCCTTATTATCGTCCTTATTATCGTCCTTATTATCATCGTTAATATCGTCGTTATTATTGTCGTTATTATCGTCATTGTCATCGTTATTATCGTCGTCATTAACGTCGTTAATATCGTCGTTTTATCGTCGTAATATTCGTCGTTAATATCATCGTTATTATCGTCGTTAATATCGTCGTTATTATCGTCGTTATTATCGTCGTTAATATCGTCGTTATTATCGTCATTATCATCGATATTATCGTCGTTATTATCGTC
>CAJVQJ010000119.1:0-2500 GCA_911387685.1 Dolichovespula media
AAAGAAAAAAGGAAAAGAAAAGGAAGAAGACTGATAGGGTAAGCTTTCTCTTTCTCTCGTTCTCTCTCTCTCTCTCTCTCTCTCTCTCTCTCTCTCTCTCTCTCTCTCCTATCTATCTTTCTCTCTTTTTCTCTTTCGTAAACGATTTTCCAATCGTCTAAACTTTCGAAAAGCACGTTTCGAGAGATTCGGTTTCCCCTTTCTCTCTTTCTGCGTCTCTCTTTTGTTTCTTTTCTATATACGTGCAAATGTATTTTGTATGCGTTGTATGTGTGTGTATGTGTATATATAATGTATATACGCGTAACGATGCGGAGTCGCGTCATCATCATGGCTCGAGCTCTCGTACGTACACACGTACATGAACAACGCTTTGTTCAGCACTCTCTGCTACTTCTCTCTCTCTCTCTCTCTCTCTCTCTCTCTCTCTCTCTCTCTCTCTCTCTCTCTCTCTCTCTCTCTCTCTCTCTTACTCTTTTATAAACACAGCTCACGAAGCTGTCATGGACTCGGACGAGTAACCGCCGGCCGGCAGGCCTTTCGTTTAGTTTCGTTTCGTTTCGTTTCGTTTCGTGCCGAACATCGCCTTTCGTGGAATCCATCTTCCTTTCTGTGCTTCTTTCTTTTGTTCTTTCTTTCTTTCTCTCTCTCTCTCTCTCTCCTTTTTTACTTTTTCTTTTCTCTCTTTCACCCAAACTCCACGTTAGTATATATATATTATATCGGGTGTTTCAGGTAACAAACAAATTTTTGAAAAGTTAGGTTAATGGGATATGCTCGATCCCTTGGTTAGATGATAATTGAATATAATGATAATGATAATGATAATGATAATTATTAAATCGAAAAAAAAGTTTATCGTCGCCCTTCCTCTTCCAACCAAAATGATGTTATTTCAACTAAAAAAACAAAAAAAAAATATATATATATATATATATATATGTATATACACGGACACGTACACGCATGCATTTGTTACAAAGTAAAAAAAAAAAAAAAGAAAATATGAAAATTTTCTCCTTTTATTTTGATCAAAAGTTAGCCTCTCAAAAATCCAGGTGTGTCTCTCTCTCTCTCACGTTCTCGTTTTCGTCGATTTTCTCGTTCGATATAGATGTATACATAAATATATATACATATATACATATATAATACCAGTTCGATTACTTTCCAATGTCGTTGGACGACGACGTTCTTACGTAAGGATTGTTTTCGCGTAACCGCGACATTGGAAACGGTCGAATCGACATTAACCCGGTTTTGATCCTACCAGCAAAAGTAGAAGGAGGTTGAGGTGGAGGAGGAGGTGGTGGAGGTGGTGAAGTAGAAGCAGGAGGAGTAAGAGGAAGAGCCGTATAAGAGAAAGAACGACAAACTGAGAGACAGTGGCTGGATGAAGGCAACGGGGTGGTGAGGGGTGCTGGGTGGGGTGGAGAAGAATCGAAGAGGAGGAGGAGGAGGAGGAGGAGGTTAGAGGGGCGAAGGGACGAAAGTCCGTAGAGGTTAGAAACGAAATCGACGAAAACTTGTTGAATTCGTTAGAGGTCTGTGCCAACTTTATAGCTATATAACGAAATGGGAATGTCGACGTATAAAACTTAGGAGAAATGAAAAAAAAAAAAAAAAAAAAGAAAAAAAAGAAAAAAAAGAAAAAAATAAAAAGAGAAACGTTTCGAATAACGATCATTTTGTTGTCTCTCTTTGGTAAGTGGTTACTATTTGACTTTAACCGCGCCAGAGGGATGTTTCTCAACGTGTTTTCTGTCCGGCCGATTAGCCAATCTAATCCCCGTTCCTCAATTGTGGGATGACGTAAGAGAGATAAAAGTTGTCATATACAGGGTGGCACGGAACTGCAGACTTCTGTCTTCGTTATTTTCCTTCATTCTTTTCTTTTAATTTTTCTTTTTCTCCTTCTTTTTTTCTTTTTATTTTTTTTAAAGATTTATTGAAATCGTCTGAACTTTTTTTAAAACTTCGCATGCGTAAATATATATATATATATATGTATATATATATATATATATATATATATATATATATATGTATATATATATATATATATATATATATATATATATATATATATTCATGTTTTGCTTTATTTTCTCGTTACAACGAATTAATAGACATTTAATACTAGCTTTATATATATGTATGTGTATATATAAATTTATTCACGTCTTCCGAATAAAAATTTATAATACCTTTTAATAATGTTACGATTAACGTTACAGCACATTCGCATTGATTTATTGATTGATTTATAGATACAGAAAAATATTAATAAAGCAAATTAAAAAAAGAAAAAAAAAGAATTCCAATTAGAAAGGATTAATATTAATTGTTTATTATCCAACGACGATATATCGTCGAATTTTACGAAAAAAGAGGATCGATCCACGTGTATATACATGTATACACACACACATAACCTACCCCCCTCCCCACACACACACACACACATGTATATTATCTTGGATTTTTATCTTGGATCGAG
>CAJVQJ010000119.1:5000-15000 GCA_911387685.1 Dolichovespula media
CAGTATAATAACCAAACACTCTTTTCGTAACTTTAAAAGTTACATCTTTCTTAAATCCTTCTTTTTACTCGTCTATTCTTTTTTTCTTTCCCTTTTACGTTTCATTTCCAATATCGTCACATCGAGAGGACAATTAATTACCACGTTCGTCTTCTTTTTACCTCTCTCTAATTAACAGTAAACAACTCGAGAATGAATTTGATTGAATATCGTTTTCGTTATATCATATTTTTAACCATACAAACACACGCACACGCACACGCACACGCACACGCACACGCACGTACATCTTTATTTATTATTATTTTTATCATATTTAAACACGCGCGTCATTGTTATGTTAAAAAAAAACCATTAAACGTGACAATGTTAGAGGTGATATAGAGTACGAAGCGATAAAAAAATAACAAATGTCCGTTGCACTCCGAAATAATAAATCGATGAAAAAAAGAAAGAAAGAAAAAGGAATGGAAAAGAGAGAATATAAAAATTGAAAAAAAAAAGAAAAGAAAAGAAAATGAAGAGCAAAAAAATAAAAAAAGGAAAGAAAAATTGTGCACACCTCATTCGTTCCTTTACGTGCTCTGAACGCGCTTACATATATACGGTTCTAATCACGAAATATTTTAAAACGCACGCAGGCGTACACACACACACACATACACACATACACACATACAGAGACATACAGACACATATTACATTCAAGGGGTATTGTCGTACATACAGGTATATCCGTGTATATACCTACACACAGGACACACACACACACACACAGGCATATATACATACACGTTATATAGTAGGACGCTTTGAAAACGACGTCCGGTAGTCGAGTACAAGAGGCTTGTTTTGCAAGTGCAGGTTCGCGATAACGCCAGCCGGACCCTCTCGTATTGCCGTGTCGCGCTGCGCTTTGTATTCCCGAAGCTTCGCGTTACACCAACACTACGACTATTACGTGGAAAAAGAGAAACGTACGCGATGTACCTATCCAATGTATGTACGCGCGTGTCTACCCACTCTATTACGTATATATACGTACGTAAGTACGTGTGTATGTTGTGTGGTGTATATAATGTGAAATGCTTAGATTGCATTTAGTCGTGTGCATGTGTATGCTTACATTCTCGTTTCTTCTTACGTTCTTCGGTTATCTTCTTCGATCTAAACTTCTTTTTCTTTTTCTTCTTCTTTTCCTTCTTCTTCTGTTTTTTTTTTTTTTTTTTTTTTTTTTACTTATTATTATTTAACAAGTATGTTTGTTTCTCTGTATTAAAGAATCGAGAGTTACTCGTTCGTTTTCATATCAATGAAAATTATACCCCTGTTGATTAATGATTTATAATTTTATAATTGATATGTGGGTGTATATATGTATATATATATATATATATATTTCTTTTTATATTAGGTATATAAATTATCGATTATAAACGTATAATAATTTTATATATACATATATATATATGTATATATATGTATGTGTATAGACGTTTCTTATTTATTTATTTATATATATTAATTATATATGAATATATCCATGCTATATTAATAATAAGTACAATAAATATAATGAGATTTTAAAATTACATTTGCGTATGTGTATGTGTGTACGTGCGTGTGTATACAACTCGAAAGTTACTTATAGCATTACACAGGCTTAATTAAGAAACTTGAGGTATTATTAATAAAGCTAAACTTAAAAAAAAATATATATATATATATACATATATCAAACAAAAACGAAAATACTTTAAAAGATTTTCTTTCTAATCTCGGGATAAGAATTTAATATAGAAGTGCTTCGTAAATAGCGTTTATTTAACCGTCCAAAAGAAACGAAAGAAAAAAAGAATAAGAAAGGAGAAAAATAACACTAAATCCCCTGTTAAAATTAAAATCTTTTTAATTTCACGTCTGATATATATATATATATATATATATATATATATATATATTAATAAAAAAAATGTGTAATATGATGTATTTAGAAAATGTTGAATTTGTACGAGTCTCAATCCTCTTTTTCTTTTTTTGTTTGTTAAATATTTTCCACCCTTTTTTATTTTTGTTAAATTTGTTACTTTCGTTATTTTAATATTTTAAAGAAACGTTTCGAGAATATTTTCGTGTCCTCATCGTTTCCGCGTTTTCGTAATTCACGGTTCTACAAATCTTCGAGTTTTTTGAAGAGACGACGAAGTGAGAGAGAGAGAGAGAGAGAGAGAGAGAGAGAGAGAGAGAGAGAGAGAGAGAGAGAGAGAGAGGTAGAAGTAGAGATAGAGATATAGATATAAACTCTATCTTTCTCTCTCAGTCTCTCATAAACGGTCTACCGGAAACCTTTGGGAAGAAAAGCAAACATTAGTTGTTGCTTTCGTAGCACGGTCTCTCTCTCTCTCTCTCTCTCTCTCTCTCTCTCTCTCTCTCTACAGCATCTATAAGGATTTACGATGAGAAAGTAAAGGAGGGAATTTCTTTCGGTGGAATTAATTTTCGAATTCCATTACCAACAACGTCTTTACAATTCTCTCTCTTTCTCGCTCTCTCTCTCTCTCTCTCTCTCTCTCTCTCTCATGATCTTACTGATATTTTCATTAAATGCGATATTAAATCTATGTATACTCCTATGATCCCACGATTATATTATACATTAAATGAGAGAGGAACCTTAACAGATTTATATATTAGAATTAATTTACTAAGTTTTTTCTCGTCTCTCTCTCTCTCTCTCTCTCTCTTTTTTATTATTATTATTTTTTTGTGCCTCGTCATGAAACAAGAGAACGAATCGTTATATGCGAATTAATTCTTTTCGGCCGTAGTCGCATTTCGTTGCACGGTTAAATCGATTTAATTTATTTATTTTTTATTCTTCCTTTCTTTCGTATTATATAAATTTGAGAAAGAATACAAAATAAATAAAAAAAAAAAAAAAAAAAAAGAAAAAAGAAAGAGAGAAAGTGTAAGAATTCGTCATCATCTCGTTTCGGATTCGAACCCCTCATTTTAATTATACGTTTGGAATAGGGATTTAAAATTGCGTATAAGGAAACCAAAAAAACAAAAAAAATAAATAAATAAAGAGAAAAGAAAAAAAATTAAAAATCCGAAGTCGTGTGCCGGGATAAAATACCCACCCCATACTAAACCCAACCCCCCATGTTTGATGTTGATGGTGTGTTGTCGGGCGCATTGTAAGACGACCGATGCATACATATGAGAGAGATAGAGATAGATAGATAGATAGATAGATAGATAGATAGATAGAGACAGAGAACGTGTAAACGGGAAAGGTGGTGGTTAATCAACAGAGGATTATCGATTGATCGGCTACAAACACGACTATAATGGCGTGTCAGGAATCGATCATAACGATGCCCCCTCCCTCCTCCCCCCCGCAGTCGCCGCCACCGCTCGCTCTTCCTCCTTCAGCCGGGATTATTTCGAACGACCTTTGACGTCAGCTTAATACGCTTACTCACCTCGAATAGAGAGAGAGAGAGAGAGAGAGAGAGAGTAAGGGTGGATAATTTCATTCGTAAACGAAGCGTGCGTCCATCGATGCGTGCCTAACGATTAATCGATTCCACTTTTACGATATTGTTTTTCTTTTCTTTTCTTTTCTTTTATTTTATTTTTTATACATACGTATATACGTATATACATACATACATACATACATACATACATACATATATGCAAACGTACATACGTACATACGTGTATCAGATTCTTTTTATATTATGATAAATTTTCACGGGGGAGAGTGAGGGATTTATTTTTCCTGATATATTTTTTCTCCCCTCTGTTCTATATTCTTCTTCTTCTTCTTCTTAATTTTTTGTTTTTCTTCTTTTCCATTTCTTCTTTATTTATTTATTTTTTTATTTTTTTTAATCGATCGTCCCTCCTCCTTTGTTCAGACGCACGAAAGATTTGCAAAGCATTTGGAGAAACGGTTGATTGTTAATTAACGTTAGCGTTAATTTATTTGTTTCACGATTTTCTTTCTCTCTCTCTCTCTCTCTCTCTCTCTCTCTTTGTTGTTATTTACCGATGAGAAGAGTTGTTCTTTGAAGTAACGAATGATATAGTAAATTCTGTTTACTTGTGCCAGCGTGAATTTCTTTTTCCATTTCATACATTTTTATTATCAATGAATTTTTATGAATTTGTTCTTCCTCTCTCCCTCTCTCTATCTCTATCTCTCGTTTACTATTGACCGATGCAATTTTCTCAGACAACGAATTCTTTTGACGGTAATTAGAGAATCGTAATTTATTCGTTAGCATTATTAATTTTTATTTTCAATTGTTTTTCTTTTTTTTTCCCCTCTTTTTTCAATTAATTTTCATAAAATTCGTTTTCTCCTAAAAAAAAAAAAAAAAAAAAAAAAAATGGAGAGAGAGAGGGAGAGGGAGAGAGAGAAAGAGAAAGAGAAAGAAAGATAAAAGAAACAAAAAAAAAAAGAAAAAGAGAATGAAAAGCTATTAACCTAACGTAATATAATATTTCCCCCCGTTTGTTTTCCCTATCAATTTTCTACTCTAATAAATCGATAATAATGTACGAAGAGTATCCGACAACATTTTCCATGTATGATAAGAGAAGTATACTCGATCAAGGTTGTTAAACAAAAGCAAGCAAGAGAATCCGTGAGAATGAGAATGAGTATGAGAAAGAGATGGAGAGATAGATAGATACATAGATAGATAGATAAAGGGACATAGAGAAATAGAGACAGAGAGACAGACAGACAGACAGACAGACGGACAGACAGACAGACAGAGAAAGAGAGACAGAGAGAGAGAGAGATTGTATCCATTTCTCCGAAATGTTGTTTATCCAGAGTTTCGAAAACAATTTCGTCGATCGCCTCGGCTGGTGGTGCTCTGTCCAATAATACCAACTTTCGATAATCCGATCACGCCTCTTCATTAATTAGATCGGATTACTGAGATTGCTATGCTTTCTCTCTCTCTCTCTCTCTCTCTTCTCTCTCTCTCTCTCTCTCTCTCTCGTTCTCGCTCTCTCTCTTTTATACACGGACAGCATACGTAATATAAATGTATCATAAATAACTTTTGTATACGCACGTATACGTATAGAATCATAATTTTCATATACACCTGTGTCTATGTGTGTGTGTGTGTATGCGTGTGTAGATGAATGGGTGGTTGGGTGTACGTCTAATAATAATTTTTACATACTCACATACATAAGTGTATGTCTATGAAAAATAATAATTCTAATACACACACACACGCGCGCATAATCTCATATACAATATATATATATATATATATATGTATGTATGTATGTATGTATGTATGTATGTATGTATGTATGTATGTATGTATGTATGTATATATGTATATAAAGTATAATAGAACACAAATGCAAATTTAATGTATATCTGTTAACAGTGATAATTTTTAACAAACAAATATACAAACGCACAAAAAAACAAACGCACATATGTTACATATTTACGTATTACATACGCGTGTTGTATTTTGATTGAAAAAAAAAAAAAAAATAAATAAATAAATAAAAAGAAAAAAAAAAGATTGCATAAGTATTAATTATCGACTCTTAACGAGAGATAATGCGTACGTAAATTCTCAGGATAAGGGTACGAGAGTTTAGGGCGTAGGGCTGCGTGGGTTTATAGAGGGTGGGTGTAGAGAAAAGGATTCTTTTTCTTAATCATCAATTCTCTTTCGTAAAGCTCGGCTGGAGCTTTCAAGAGTATATATATATATATATATATACACAGTGACGAACGAATTATCCAACTAGCTCGCGCCTCTCGCGCTCTCAACGATCCCGAGCCGGCTCTTCAACCAGGAAGCGAGTAATTTTGCCATTGCCTACCCGTCGTCATCGTCGTCGTCGTCGTCGTCGTCGTCGTTGTAGTCGTTGTAGTCGTCGTTGTCGATATCGATGTCGATGTCGATGTCGTCGTCCACCCAACGAGGGGGGGGAGAGATAATTAATTTCACCGCGGGGAACGTCGTCGATATATTCCTGCTCGATAAAGAAATTCACGCTTCCGAACGTTTGTGTGTGTGTGTGTGTATTTCGTTCACGTGATAATATACGCATGCACACACTCGAGGTATAAACATACGCACGCGAGCGTGTTTCTGTGTAATAGAGAGAGAGAGAGAGAGAGAGAGAGAGAAAAGGAGGGATTAAAAATCTTTCGAATTCGTCGAAAATTTCGAATATTTTCTTGGGTTTTTTTTTTTTTTTTTTTTTTTTTACATCATCGTCATCATCATCGTCATCGTCATCGTCATTGTCAGATGTCAAGCGAAGTTCAATTACAATCTTTCGTTTCTTTTTTTTCGTTATAGACTTTTCTCGTGTTATTACGATTGAAATTTCATTTAGTTTTTTATCTATCTATCTAATCTATCTCTCGCTCATATACACATTTATATAAGATTATTTTGTATATAATACATATATGCACTTACGCATATGTAATTTAAGGGTATTTTTTTCCCTCCCCACCCCCATTGTATCTTTGAAGCCTCCATTTTCCCCCTCATTCAATGGAATTAGATTACGCATAGCCCAAATCGATACTTATTTACCGTCGTTCTCGAATGTAGCGTGTCACTACTATTTTTACCGTTCCATTGTAAATTGGTATTCGGGACGACGACGACGACGACGAGGAGGATCGTTTCACGAGTCACCACGACCTTTCGGAATTGACGAAAAGGTTATATTTGCCAAAGAGAGAGAGAGAGAGAGGGGGGGGGAGTCAGCTTTACTACGGTCTCTCGTTTTTCGTTCGTCTTCGTTAAAAAGAAAAAGAGAGAAAGAAAATGCAAGAAAGAGAGAGAGATAGAGAGAGAGAGAGAGAGAGAGAGAGAGGGAGAGAGAGAGAGAGAGAGAGAGAGTGGACAGGAGTGGAGAGGAGAGAAGGGAGGAGGAGGTCGATACCGTTTATTTTTTCACGATTCTAAACGCGTGTTTCTCTGTAATTTTTTTTCTTTCTTTTTTTTTTTTTTTTTTTTTTTTTTTTTTTTACCAGAACCCAAAAGAAGACGTTTTGTATAAATGTGTGTATTTTATATATGCACACATATTATTGTTCGCGTTGGGTTGTGTTATTGTAGGTGTGTATGCAACGACGAGGAGCGATTGTTGTATCGGCATAGTATTTCCAGAGTAATTTAGGACAGACGGCACCTGTCTCCTCTTCCTCCTCCTCTTCGTCCTTCTCCTCCTCCTCCTCCTCCTCCTCCAATTCTCCTCCTACTCCTGTGTTGTATTCGGGTTTCGAGTTATAAAAAGAACACCGTTTGTATCGCAACGCACTTCATCCTACTTTTCTCTCTCTCTCTCTCTCTCTATTTTTTATATGTATAGAGAGAGAAAGAAAGAAAGAGAGAGAGAGAGAGAGAGAGAGTTTCGAGTCACACGTGAAGAGATTTTATGAACGAGCAGTATTTTTAGAATTTTTCTTTTATTAGAATTTGCGATTTGTGTTAGCGTATAATATGTAGTATCAGTCGTTACGACAATAACGACACAACGATGGCGAATTTGTTGAATTATTTAAAAAAAAAAGGAAAAAAAAAAAATGAAAAAAGAAGACGAAAAAGAAAACGAAGGAGCTGGGAAAGAAGGCAAAAATTTTTCGATATCGACTAGGACCTTATTTTTTTTTTTTTTTTTTTTTTTTTTTAAAGGGGTTATATATATATATATATATATATATATATAGTATTAATAATATAATTATAGTTTATACTCCATTAATAATATAATTTATACCAAAATTTATACGTACCTTAGATAAAACTTGGTAAAGAATTTTTTGTAATTATACTTTTTGCATCTGAGATATAGTCCTCTCTCTCTCTCTCTCTCTATCTATCTATCTATCTTTCTCTCTTTCTCTATCTCTATATCTTTGCTTTTCTCGTTACGATGAGAAATAGAGATATGGTTGGATAGAGACAGTAAGAGAAAGAGAAAGAGAAAGAGAAACGGAGACAAAGAGAGAGAGAGAGAGAGAGAGAGAGAGTTAGAGAGAAATAGGGAGAAATAGAGATAGAGTTTAGAGATTTATGATCGTGTAATAGTAAGTCTCGCTTTACTTTGCATGAATCCTGTAGTAATAAAATCGTTACTTGTCAAATTATGTCATTACTCCTATCTCAAACATCCTATAACTTACATTGGTATAATAATATAAGTTATATTCAATATGGCATAATGACTTAATCGATGATAATTATTATAGTATAATATTGGCGTTATAATAGTTGAAGTATCATTGCAATGGGAGAGGGTGTAGGGGGGTAGTGTGGTATCATTTTTCTTCGCTACGTTGTAAAGATGAAAGATAGATAGATAGATAAATAGATAGAGATGGAGAGAGAGAGAGAGAGAGAGAGAGAGAGAGAGAGAGAGAGAGAGAGAGAGATTTGTGTTCGTAACGTTTCACTTAACTTTACTTTACTCTTTACGTTTTAAGCTCTTCTGTAATAGCACTGTAGAGTAACCGCATGCTTTTATCAGCTTATCTTCGAAAGCGACGATAAACATTTGAATTATTAAGCCCCGTTTTCTATCTCGTATGATCGATCGATCGATCGATTGACAGAAACTAGAGAGATAGAGATAGAGATAGAGAGAAAGGGAGAGAGAGAGAGATAGAGAGAGAGAGAGAGAGAGAGAGAGAGAGAGAGAGAGAGAGAGAGAGAGAGAGAGAGAGAGAGAGAGAGAGAGAGAGAGAGAGAGATAAGATGAAATATCATTGAATTTCTAATTCGAGGCAAAACGGATGAATGGAGGTAAAAAAGAAATGCACGGATAGAGAGAATATAAAATAGAGGGATTCAAGTAAAATTTTTATATGTATGTATGTATGTATGTATGTATGTATGTATGTATGTATGTATGTATGTATTTATTTTTTTTTGTTTATCTTTCCTTAAGACTTCTTAATTGTCGACCTTGGGATGGCCAATATACTTGCACGCGAGCTTTAATTACGTTATCGTGCATATCGTATTAAATATATGCACATATATACACTTCTATATGCATATGTATGAATATACATGTAATGTGTTATTGGCAGATTCGTTGCATCATGGATTGCCCGGATTTTTTTTCTTTCTTTCTTTCTTTCTTTCTTTCTTTCTTTATTTTTTTTTTATGTTTATTTTTTTTCTAATATCGCGTTCACTTGACTTTTACTTATTTGTTACGTTGGTCGTTGGATATACCAATCGATGGTATATTAGTTCCTACGTTAATCCTCTTAAAAAAAAAAAAGGGAAAAAAAAGGAAGGAAAGAAATAAAATCGTTATTTTCGTACGATATAATCTACTTGTGGGAATGATAAGTTCGTTACGATTCAAAATACGAACAGATATTATATTATTTGGATGAAGACGCGTGCGAACTTATTTTCAATAAATAAATCAATAAATTAATGAATAAATGAATAATCGTTTTGTCATGGCGCTTATTTGTCGAAGGGTGTTAAAGAACGAGTGAGAGAGGGGATGATGAGAAAGGTGGACGAGGAGGAGAAGGTGATGGTGGTGGATGAGGATGAGGAGGTGGGAAGGGAGGGTATAGGAGGGAGGGGGGGAGGAGGAGGAGGAGGAGGAGGAGGAGGAGGAGGTTCACCAAGCGTATAGAACGCGATACGATCGGGGATCGTCCGTAGAACAATGAGCAATTATTGCCAGCAGCAACAGGCTGGTCGAGCGAGAGCTGGCAAAGTACGCGGGAACATAGAGTGGGAGAGGGAGAGAGAAAGATGGAGTGATAGAGCGATAGAGTGAGTGAGATATATATATATATATATATATATATATATATATATATATATATATATAGAGCAGCCGGCCAGCCAGCCAAGCTGGCAAGCAGGCCCTGTGAGAGAAGAGGGCCCTGTACGAGGACAAAGAAAAAGGGTCTACTCTAACCCCTCTTCTCCCTTTTCTGTAT
>CAJVQJ010000119.1:22500-30000 GCA_911387685.1 Dolichovespula media
GGGGGAGGGGGGGGGGAGGGAGGGTGCCTCGAGAGACGACTGGAATTTCGTTCTCTCTTTCTTTTTTCTTCTTTTTTTATTTTTTAGTTAGAGGGAAAGGGAACGAAGGGGAGGGATAGGAAGGGGGTAATAAAAAGGTTTGTGTGTCCCGTCGTTCGGATCGAGTTTAATAATCTTGTGCGGTACGAACTTGGAATTTGCTTGGCGCCAGACGTGTCGGCATGTCCTCATTTCGATATATATATATATATATATATATTTTCTCTTTCTTTTTGTTCTCTGTCTCTCTGTCTCTCTTTCTCTTTCTTGATCTTACTTCATTCCTCCTCAGTTTTCTCTTTGTACCTTGAAGTCAAATATCTATACTTCGATCTTAATTGGTACAGTTAATATCGAAAAAAATATACAAATATTATATATATATATATATATATATATATATATATATATATATATATATAAATAATGTATATATGGAATATATTCATTCAGGTTTGTTGAATCGAGTTAGTCGGTGGCGTTCTTCGATGATATATAAATCCCAGAGAGACCTCGATTTTTATCCTCCTCTCATATTTTTTTTCTCTCTCTCTCTCTCCCCCTCCCTCCCTCCTTCCCTTTCTCTTCCTCTCCCCCTTGTCGTCCAAGAATCGAGTTCGACTCGCTCTTTCGTACGACGACGATGACGACGACCTTGTCCTCCTGTGGTGCATTGCCTGCGACAAAATGTCGTATCGTCTGGATATTTCACGTCAATGACGTTAACCAACCGAGAGAGTACATTTGCTTTTTCTTTTTCTTTTTCTCTTTCCTTTTTTCCTCTTTCCTTTTTCTTTTTTGTCTCTTTTCTTCTACCTCGTAGCGTTTAAAAAACGTCCTTCTCAATATCCATGGATAATAAATATCTTATTCGCACTCCGATTATATTTCTTTTTGTTCTTCCGTTTATCATTCCTTTTATTTTCTCTTTTTAATTTACTGGGTTTTTTCTATTTCTCTTTTTTCTTTTCTTTTTTTGTTCGTTCGTTTGAGAATGACCATTATTTTCTACGAAATTATTTTCCAAACGTCGATTAGAATCCGATTATTTCCAATCACGTTTTACGAATCTTCTTCGTTGTTATTCTCTTCGACGAAGTTTCACGTTTCAATGATTTATTTTAAATAATACATACATAATGTACGCTGGTATATATATATATATATATATATATATATATATGTACGTATGTACGTACTTTGTGAATTTCTATTGTAAAATTGTTAATTTTTATCTTCGATTATAATTATAATTAATTAATTAATTTGGGCGATTGATTTGGATAAAATTTTACATTGGCAAAAATTGTTTATTTTCGATAACATGATAATTTAACATGGTAAATGGTTTATTTTCAATTGCATTATGATTTATATATATATATATATATATATATGTATGTATGTATGTATGTACGTAATGCTTTTTTACGTAGCTAATGTTTATAATGACCACATCGTCCTTAATGATTTCAATTACGAAAATTAACTTTTATATACGTTCTCTACGTAATAACTCTCAAATATTGATTCAACACGGCGTATATACGTTGGTTTTATTTCTTTTTTTTTTTTTATTTTTTTTTTTTTATCGTAGAACGAGGAGTACAAAGATAAAAAAGATTCCATTTTTCTCGAGATAGTAGGTAGTAAACGCTGTGTTGTTGATGGAGAAGGATGAGTATGAGGAGGTGGAGGAGGAGGAGGAGGAGGAGGAGAAAAAAAATCGACACTGTCAAAGCTCTTCTCTCTCTCTCTCTCTCTCGAATTACGTTACATAGTCGATCGATGTAAAAGCGATGGAAATTTATTTTCGGCGTGGGCTCCCGCTTTTTAACGATCTCGAGACTTCGATTATATACCGTGGTAAGTTTAAAAAGAAGTGAAAAAGAAAAGAGGGAAGAAAAAAAAATATTTGAAAAGATAAAAAGGTTGATATTTACTCTCTCTCTCTCTCTCTCTCTCTCTCTTCTCTCTTCTCTCTCTCTCTCTTCTCTTTTTTTTTTTTTTTACTAGAGACGACCTTTGATCCCTTTGTTCGAAACGACTAGGAGACACGTATAAAATCGCGAGAGAAAGAAATCAAACGAAAGAGACAGAGACAGAGACAGAGAGAGAGAGAGAGAGAGAGAGAGAGAGAGAGAGAGAGAAAAGATAAAAAAGATTTAAAAAGTGTACGAAGAGAGTTATATACAATACGATCGATTATTATTCCGTTCGATAGATTAGCTCGAAGGAACTTAATTGTAAGGGAAAAAAAAAAAAGAAAAAATAATTAAAAAGGCATCCGCGTCGGTGCACGGGAGAATACGATCGATACGCGCCTAATAATCTCTCTCTATAGTTAATCCCTTTGTTGTGTTTATCCTAGCAAGGACAATGACATTCGCTGGTGGCCATAATAATTCGAGGAAGATTCGTTCGCAATCGACTTTTTTTTTTTTTTTTTTTATTAAAAAAAAAAAAAAAAGAAAGAAAGAAAAATCGTTCGAACGATTATTCACTACGAATTTGAAATTTCTTTATCAATCCATGAAAAAACGTATACGCACACACAGAGAAGGACAGAGACATATGTGGTCGGGCTGGCTTCTTCTCAGAGTGACTAATAGTTTTTATCGTCACACCTTTCATGATAAATATATATATATATATATATATATATATATATATTTATATATTTATATATAACGGGTGGTATAAAACGAAACAAAAGGAATTTCGTTGCTTTCTTTTACCCTTCATTCTTCTTTCTTTTCTTTTCTTTTCTTTTTATTCCTCCCTTTACTTTTCTCACCTGTCGTTTCTTATCAATACGTACGAACAATTTTCTTTCCACCATCCTCCTCCTCCTCCTCCTCCTCCTCCTCCTCCTCCTGCTCCTTCTCTTTACCACGAAGAAATAAATTTGCGAGGAGGGCGAAAGGGAATGGGTGGGAATAAAAAAAAAAAAAAAAAAAATCTTTTTTCTCTTTTCAATCAACGCTCGAGCGCGCGTGCGTTCGCATATCTCTTCTCTTCTCTTCTCTTCTCTTCTCTTCTCTTCACTGTCTCTCTCTTTATCTCACCCATGCGTCTCGTGATTATACGATCTTGAAAGGTGGGTGGGTCGGGTGGTTGAGTGGTTGATGAGGGGGGGGGTATATGGGTGGGTGGGTGGGTGAGCTGTGGAACGGCGGTTTGCATGTGTTATTTCGAAGTTAGGCGAGTTTAACGCGTAAACGTTCGGACGCGCGTGCTCGAGATAGATGTTTCTCGGCTAACGCGAGTTACCGAAAGTTTATCGAGATTTATTAGAGAAGTCGTGAACGTAGCGTATAAACACGCGGGAGACAAAGAGATAGATAGAGAGTATGCGTGTGAGAGAGTGAGAGATAGTTTATGATTTAGAGTTCTTAACCATCCACCCATCCACCACCCTTCCCCCGAAGCCCCTTTATCACTCTTCACTCTTCTTCACTCTTCTTCACTCTTCTTCTTCTTTGTTGTTGTCGTCGTTTTCGTCATCGTTGCTGTTGCTGTTGCTGTTGCTGTTAACGTTCCTGTTAACTGTTCTTGTCCTAGCACGTGTTACGTCAAGAATCATTATCCAACTCGATGACATCAAAAGAGAGAGAGAGAGAGAGAGAGAGAGAGAGAGAGAGGACTAGTCTAGTAGTCGTTAACGGATTCGAGCTATAAAATACGAGCTTCTCTCGCAAAGTCCTCTTACATGGTTTACTATAGTACAGTATAATATCTACGCGTGTGTGTGTATATATATATATATATATACATATAGAGAGATAGAGAGATAGAGCGAGAGAGAGAGAGAGAGAGAGAGAGAGATAGAGAGATAGGGTGTTCAAAAATGACTCGTATAATTTTATCCTTTAACCTTTTTCACTGATCAATAAGACATTTAAATTTCTCTGATCGATCTTAAATTAATTTCGTTTCGGTCGTCAAGGAAACGTGTTTACTGAACGTGTTCATTTAATTTCTGTATGTGTGTGTGTGTGTGTGGGGGGGGGGGTAAATATATCGAACGTTAAAAAGAATAATAATAATAATAATAATAATAATAAAAATAATAGTATTATTATCGGATGATTCTAATTCATAAATATAATTTTCAATCCGATGAATATATCCTCTACGCACGTGCGCTCTTTGTTGTTATAAATAGTGATAAAAAGACGATTTTATTTGGAATAATTTTTGTTTAAATATACTATACTACTATTACTACTACTACTACTACTATTACTACTGTTACTACACTACTATTATTGCTATGTATGCCCGTCATAAATTTTGATCGAAGGACATAGTTGTTACGGATAATATTCGGATACCCTGTCTATGTATATACATATAATACATATCTAGATGGGTGTATATATATATATATATATGTATGTATGTATGCATCTATGCACATTGTATATCGTCCCCTGGTATTACGTGGATGAAGTCGGCACTGGTAAATATATCGATGGAACGATTAGATCGGCTTTGTTGAGTCAACACGCGATTCCAACAGGTAACAATTTATTTGCATATATATATATATATATATATATATATATATATATATATATATATATATATATTTACAACTGGATGTTTAAAAAGAATTATACATTTTACATAACATTTATCTTTTCCTCTTATTTCTTTTCACTCTTTTTCTTTTTGTATTTATTTTACTCATCTTCCTTCATATTCTATGTATCATGTTTTTCTTGAGAGGAGAAAAGAAATGAAAGAAAGAAAGAAAGAAAGAAAGAAAGAAGGAAAGGTCGATAACCTTTGACATTGCAAAGTAAATTTTTTTTCCTTTCTTTTTCTCGTTTTTTTTTTGTCGTCATCGTCGTCGTTGCTTCTTCTTCGGTTAGTTTCTTTTGTAAGTCCGGTCTCACGGTCACGGGGTTATCGGGTTATCTTTAAATCGTAAAAGAAAATAATCGAAGGATTTTTATGAGAAAAAAAGAAAATCGCTGATCTTGCGGTATACATGCCGCGAAAAGTTGTTCTTACATTGAGACGAATATATCGAAGTGTCGTTCGTTCTTTCCTTTCCTCTTCTTTTATGAATTTTTTTTCTTTCTTTTTTTTTTTTTTACGATGATCTTAAGATCGATCTTTTTGTATCGTAAATTTCAAATCTTTTTAAATCTCAAAACGACGAACAACTCGTCGTAAAAAGCTTTATTTTGATTTTGATTTTGATTTATATATTTCATTTAAAGCAGGAACTTAAAAATCCCTTTTTTTTTTTCACCTTGATAACGTTCGATCGACGTTCCTTGCGATCGCTTTTCTACCTTTTTCGCGCGTCTTGATTTTGGGGAAATTTTCGATTTGAAAATTAAAAAATCAAATTAAAAGGTTAAAAAAAAAAAGAAAGAAAGAAAGAGATAGAGAAATATATATATATATATATATATATAAGGTATAGAGACGTGTAGGAGAGACGAAAGAAAGGATATAGTGAAGGATGATAATTAAATATCGATGTTTCCTATATGCGTGTGTGTGTGCGTGTATGTATGCGTGTATGTATGTTTGTGTTAGATTTGATCTCTGTGCGCCTTTCGGTTGAAGGTTTTACGGGACTATCGCGTTGCAGTCGGTGGCCCCGATGCTTTCCTTGGCAATATTCCAATCCGATGGCTCTGGCCTTTTGTCAATCTGTCGCGTTGAACAGCTGCACCGATCGGTCCTCTCTCCTCCTCCTCCTCCTCCTCCTCCTCCTCCTCCTCGTACTCTTCCACATCTCTTGTGTTCTCCTCCTCCTTCTCCTCCTCCTCCTCCTCCTCCTCACGCGAGTCCGATCTTTTCGTTCCAAGATCTTTCACCCTCTTGTAAGGTGTCGAAAGTTCGCATACCACTTGTCCAATTCGTTCCTTCAATCATTGTTGTAATGTTGAAAGTCGATTAGACCGACGACAGGAAATTTCAACTTTCGTTTAACTTTATTTTATATTATCTTTATTTCATCTTTATTTCATTTTATTTTATCTTTATTTTGTCTCTTTATCTTTTATTTTATCTTTACTTTATCTTTATTGTATCTTTATTTCATTTTTATTTTTATTTTATTTACTCCGTTCGTTCGTTCGTTCGTTCGTTCGTTCGTTCGTTCATTCATTTATTTCGAATAGAAAATTATTTATCTTTTCTTAAAGATATAATTTTTCTCTTTTTTCTCTTTCCTTATTTTTTGTGTTTCACGTTCCTTCTTCCTTCCTTCCTTTCTTTCTTTTTTTTTTTTTTTACTTTTGTCGTCTCTTTTTTTTTTCTCTCGTAATGAAAAAAAGAAAAGAAAAAAAAAAAAGAAAAAAATTGTGAGACCTGTTGCGATCGAACGCGAAAATCCGATTACGATTATTCGGACGGCGGCGAGCAATTACTAGGAAAACTTTGGGATTTACGTCTCAACGATCTATAATACGGATCTATCTTTTTCATCCTTTATCTCTTTATCCCTTTATATCCCTTGCGTATTATTTGAAAATCACCTGAGAACTTTCGATCCACCCTCTATAAACACACACACACACACACACAACAGACAGATGTGTTAAGTACACGTATATATCATATAGTAAAAGTCACCCATTCGAAATGATTTCTTCGACATTTTCGAAAATAGCCGCAACCATTCTGGATTCGTTATTCTCTTTTTGTTTGTCTTGGCCGACTAAAGAGAGAAACAGAGACATAGGCAGAGAGACAGAGAGAGAGAGAGAGAGAGGAAAAAAGAAAATGATGAAAAAGAAGAAAGAAAGAAAATGAAAATGAAAATGAAAATAAAAAATAATATAATCTGAAGGAGAGAACGAAACGCGAACTTAGATTATCGTCCTCCTTTTTGACATTTACTACTCCCCCCTTCTCTCTCTCTCTCTCTCTCTCTCTCTCTCTCTCTCTCTCTTTATATACAGATATATATATATATACGTCGGCTTTTTTTTTTACTTTACGCACCATAAAATCGTATGTTAGAATTTGAAACTCGATCGACCAATTGTGTACGCGCATCTTTCGGTTGTTATAAAATATAAATAATTCTCTGTCTCTCTCTCTCTCTCTCTTAAGAGGATCCATTTAGGAATTCAGGTCAACCTGAATAACTTCTCGAGAGGCCTACTAAAAATTTCAACATCTTGTAATTCCTTTTAATTTTTTTTTCTTGGGTTCTTTTTTTTTTTTTTTTAAATATACGTATGCATTCAACGCAAAAATGAAAAATATGTATATATAAATATATACATATTTATACGCGTATGTATGCATGTATGTAATGTATGCATGTATGTGCATATGTAATACTTAAATACATGCATACATATTTATATATAGTGTGTCCATACAATTTCGTCATCCGAGAAATATTTTCGTTTTAATGCAGATTCGAAGAAAATAAAAGAAAAAAAATAAAGAGGAATAAAAAGTAGGAATTAAATAAATAAA
>CAJVQJ010000120.1:7500-12500 GCA_911387685.1 Dolichovespula media
GACCATACCGGATTATGGAAGAGACTGGAAGGAAATGGTTATAAGACGCGATGAATGGCTATTTGACATTTTTCTTTTATGTTAACGTGATATTTTTATTAAACGATATATATATATTAGGAAAAAAAATGTATGTTTTAGAAAAAAAATGAATCAAATTCACGAATTTTGTCGTATGAAATTATTCTTTCGTGTAATATTTCTTATATCCTCAAAGTCCAGGGATCAAGCAGGAACCAATACATTTATTTTCTTTTTCCCTTCCCGTGGGGACGTAAACAGAGCGAAGATGATCCGTCCGCAAATCACGACGGCTTTACAAGTGATATATGTATGTATATATATGTATATATACACATACAGGGTGGGCAACAAAATTACCCAAGGATTTTTGGCCCATCTAAAGACTTTTGTCCCACCTATATATATCTATATATAAATATACTTATATATATATATATATATATATTGTTCGTATGTCGTGATTTTCTTTTATTTTCGTGTCGCCTTTAATATATACATGTATATACATACATACATAAATACATATATATATATATATATATATATAAAATGTCGATCAGTCATCGAACATACAAATTATTTTCTACCATTTAATTACGTCGAAAAATTTTTTGAATAGAGTACTTGGCCCTTTTGTTCGCCGGGTTTAACACACAGCCTCGTCTCTACGTGCTGAACAAATTGAATGAAAGAACGAAAGAAAGGAATGAAGGAAAATAAATAAATAATAATAATAATAATGATGATAATAATAAAAGCACACACAAATCAAAAATAACGAAGAGACATCTAGAGAACTCTCCCTGGCATTTCACAAGCCCTTTTCAAGTTCCACGTTCATTTAAACAGTGAACTACGTTAATTATTCGGGCTTCGCGTTTAATAGAATATATACGTCCCTATCACATTTTTACACTTCGGCCCATCCTTTCTTTTCCATTCATATTCTTGGACCGTAAAATGGAGCTTTTCCTTCTTCTTATTCTCATTCTCTTGCGTTGATTAAATTAGACGAGCCATTTTCTTGCGATAACAAGCGATCGAGCCTTGCTCGAGGAAAATTATCTATGCTCCATAAAGTAAGGCTGTTTCTCTTCTCTCTCGCTCTCTCTCGCTCTCATTCATCCTTCTACTTTCTCCTTATCATTGATATAACACCACGTATCGAGGACATCTCCTTCTCGTCGTTCCTCGAGAACTGGGCTCCATTATCATTTGAACTTATGGTTAGTCGATAAATGAAACAAATTCACGATTATATAATTAAAATTTTATAGAGAATTAGAATGTCCGAAAGAATAATCCTATGTTAGAACGTCACGTAGTATTATTATATTAAAACCTCGTACAGATTATTCAATTCGTGTTATTATATTCAATAAAATTGTACTACTTTCTGTTTCTTTTCTTCTTTTCTTTTTTTTTCGAAAAAAAAAAAATTAATTTTGATAATTAATAGTAGAGGATATTATTAAGATAAAGTAAGAGGATATTTATGATTTATTTAATAAGAGAATTACATATATATATTTATTTATTGTAATTATTGTAAAGAACGTATATAAAGAAAAAAAAAAAAAAGATAAATTCCGGTACCGGGAATCGAACCCGAGCCTCCTGGGTGAGAGCCAGGTATCCTAGCCACTAGACCATACCGGACTTGTTATCTTCCTTACTACGTTCATGTAAACTTACCGTTTCGAATAGACGTCCATATAAACCAAATACCCATTCTATTTTTCATTTGTAATTTTGACTATCGCTTCGCGACGATCGTGAATTATTCCATTGATGCTTCGTTATAGAATTAAGATGACTATCGAGTAACTAAACGTACGAATCTAACGATTAACAAGTATAAACGTTCGATCGTCGTACAATAAACGTCGTTTGATTTTATTAATAATAAACTCGGTGAAACGATATCGTTAATATAATTCAATTTTCATTTTTAATTGCAATTATTTATTTGGATACAGAGAAATAATTATAATTGTTTTTGTTGTTGTTGTTATTACTATGATTATTATTATTATTATTATTATTATTATTATTATTATTATTATTATTATTATTATTATTGTTATTGTTATTATTGTTATGATTATTATTATTATGTACGTTTGAGTTTAATTTAGGGATTAAAGTTGAAACAGTAAAATCACGGTTATATTATCCATCGTGATCATCGATCATGGGTATTAGCAAATGGTATTAGGCGAGAAAAGTAAAATATTCGTGATATGACGCGTTGGGTCAATCGCATACTGAGTTTAGGCCGTTCTTGACAGGCATATTATACGGATAAACGGGCGTGTTGACAATGCCGAAAATCTGGCCCAGCGTGGACCCCAGAAATTGCTGAGAGAATATTCTACATTCGAATGCGATGCCACCACCACCGTCGTCCGCATAACACGAACCACGAATGTCATAATAAGAGAGAGAGAGAGAGAGAGAGATTGAGATAGGGAGGGTGAGAGGGAGAGAGGGAGAGAGAGAGAGACATAGATACCACATTGTGCGAGAATAGTAAGGAGGGGCCGGGGGTGGGTGCGGGGGAACCCTGACTTGATTCAAATGCCAAGGATTTGTCCTTGATGTGGTATCCACGATTATAACTATCGTCGAGTTGTAACGCTTAAGATCGAAAATTTGAAAGCATTAGCATTGTATATATTGCATCGAACAAAGGGTTTTACGCAAACGCACAATACATAATTGCGTGTCGCAGTGCGTACGTAAAAAAGATTTCTTTTGTCTCTAAAAAAAAAAAAAAAAAAAAAAAAAAAATATCTCTGATCGTTTCATTTCTTTCCTTTTTTGATATTTAAAATAAAAAAAGAAAAAAATAAAGTAATTCAATCGCGGGTAATGTTTCAATGAGGTTCCGAATTAGGATTTTTTTTCTTTTTCTTTTTTTTTTTTTTTTTTTAGAGAAAGCGTCCACGACAGTTTTAATGATTACGCTCGGAAAGAATTTTTTTTTTTTTTTTTTTTTTTTTTTGTATACGTTGGGACATACAGTCACGCTGTTGTAATTCTGAAACGAAGAAAATAAAAGGAACGAGGATATTTTTAAATTGCACGAAATTTTTGATGATATGAATCTACGAAAGTAAAGGGAAATAAAGGAAGAATTTTTTTTTTTGTTTCTACATCATTTTCTGACATTTCGAAGTTGAATATAATTTTTTTTTTTTTTTTTTTTTCATCCTTTTGACCGATTTTTGCAAAATTGTAGTTCTCTTTAAAAATCAGTAAATTTTGAAAAAGAAGCTCGAGACATCGCTAGAGTTAGCTTCCTTCCGAGAAATAATAAAAGTATATTCCTTTTAATTTAAAAAATAACGATACATATATTGATCGATCAGTTTGGAAAATGATATTTGAAGAGAATATGAATATAAATTTGAAGAGAAATGACATTTAATTGAAGTCCTTTGGTGTTCGTGCGAGGAGACACGAAAAATAAAACGAAAATATTAAAAGAAAGCAACGGTTGCTCGTCCGACCCGTCACTCGAGAAAGCCTTATGGCGTTGATTGATTTAAAAAAAAAAAAAAAAAAAAAAAAAAAAATATTTCAAAATTTTGAATCATTCATTATATTCTCTTTGCAAAGGGAAATACGTGTAAAGAAAGAGAGGGAGGGGAAAAAAAGAAGAAGAAGAGAGTCGATTTTTCGTCGAGTTCCAAAACGTGATCCGATCCCTCAAAGCGGACCAATTCGTTATTTGACGTAGAAACGAAGAAGATAATACCCCAAATATTCTCCCTTGGAAAGGAAAATCCCTTTTCTGGTGACGTTCAAAGACTGATTCTGTATGTCCCTTTGAAAGGGACCCCGGAAAATACACGTGTGGAACCTGCTTTAAGTTGCGAAAGAGAAGAGGGTGAGGGGGTGAGAGAGAGAGAGAGAGAGAGAGAGAGAGAGAGAGAGAGAGAGAGAGAAGGATAAAGATCGTCATGTAAAGCTTCGAAAGCGTGCTAATAACACGAAGGGTATATTTATACAACGAACAGCTAAATTTGAACACGCTCGCTTACAAAGTACATCCTCTCTGTCTGTCCTATCTGTCCATGTACTTGTATATATGTGTACATATATATATATATATATATATATATATATATATCTGTCTCTGTCTATCTCTCTTTGGCTTTTGACGTGTCTCTGATACGTATTACGCGTGGTCTGTAAATAGCCTCAGGAGGGTTGCTCCGAACGTTCGTGCGAAGTGTCAACGAAAATTCGAAACCCTCGAACGTAGAAAAAAAGGGACACATTCTATAATCCAGGACATATGAGTTATGCACTTTTCACTTTTTCTATGGTATATTCACGAGTATGTTCGTGTGTGTGTGTGTGTGCGCGTGTGTGTGTATATATATATATATATATATCACACACACGCATTTATTGCAATCTCGATCTATTTTTTTTTTTATCACCTCTCTACGTTTCAATTTTTGTTTTTATTCGTATCTTATTCTTCTTTTCTTTTTCTTTCTTTTTTTACTTCATTTTTTCTAATGCATATGCGACACTAACACGCTCACACACACACACACACACACACGCACAGACACGTGTCAATCCTTTTCTTCTCTTCGTCTATTTTGTTTCGTGCGATATAACTCGAAGAAAAGAGAGAGAGAAAAAAGGAGAAAAGAGAGGGTAAAAGTTTATGGGATCGTTAGGACGATAGTTATCTAAATAGTAGTAGGTATCTTCTCGTTCATCGAATTTATTCGATCAAACCGCCGGTAACTAACCACCGATATTCAATTTAGACAGTATAAAACCAACTTCAAAGCAACGACTAATTACTTACCGTGCTTCCCACGAGTACTAGGGGTGGAGGGGGAGGTGGATTCGTGGTAGTTCGCGGTGAGGCGAGGGTTGGAGGGAGGGACGTGTAACTCCTAAACTTCTTCCTTTAACCGAGTCCGTGCCATTATAATTCGTACCGA
>CAJVQJ010000120.1:17500-22500 GCA_911387685.1 Dolichovespula media
CTCGTCTCCTTCTCCCTCAGCGTCCCTACCCACCCACCCCCACCCCCCCCCCCCTCCCCATCCCCGATGCTAACGAGCTTAAGATTTTTTTTTAATTGCTCCCTCGAATGAATTTATTCGAGTAAAATGAGACACGAGTCATAAGATGATAATAATGATAATAATAATAATAATAATAAGAAGGAAACAAACTAACGTTAATTTCATTCAATCGTTAATTTTACGAATAACGAATAATTCGGTATGATATAATCGATCCAATAATATTTCGAATTCATTAATATATTTATGTGTTTGTATGTAACGTACGTATTTATGTACGACTTATTTATTTTTTAAGCGATCGATTCGCTTTCTCGGTCTTTGATGGATGAACCTCTTTCAAAGATGAGCAAGTAGAAAAAAAAAAAAAAAGGAAAAAGAAATAAAAAGGAGAGAGAAAGAAAGAAAGAAAAAAGAATAAAAAGAATAAGACGACGAAGACGACGACGACGACGACGATGATGATGATAATAAAGTGTAAGCAATACGATCTCGGTAGTGAGAACGGAAGCTCTTATGGGGAAAGAAAAAAAAAAGAAAAGAAAAGAAGAGGAAGAAAAAGAAAAAGAAGGGAAGCGAGCTTAATGTCGGTTTACATTGTACGAATTAACGACATTTGCAGGAGAAAAACGGGTGATCATCATCCATCATCTGTTGCAAACGTGTCCGACATTTTCTAAAGCACCGATCATCGAGTGACGTACATAGAACGTTCGTTGAGTTCGATTAGAATGGATATTTTATATATATATATATTTTTTCTCTCTCTCTCTCTCTCTCTCTCTCTCTCTCTCTCTTTTCATCCCTTCTTTTCAAAATAAAATATCGAGTACGAAATATCGAGTAATAATACAATAAAAATATACACATATACACGTTATGTTTCTGTTAAAAATTGAAATACAAGATGCGAGATGTGGCAAATAGACAAGAATAATGCCTGTATATTCTTTTACTTTCTTTCATTTTTTTTTTTTTGTTCAACCTTGTTTTCTTTTTTTTTTTTTTAACATATTTTTTTAGCTATCTTTACGTACGCAAATAATGTACATGCGTTCGCGCATATGCGTACACATACGAGCATGTACGATTGATACAAATTTGTATTTTTTTTTCATAAGGACTTATGTCGTCCTAATGATTATATCCTTCGAAGAACTAAATCGTTGGTTGCAATTATATGATATTGAGTTACACACACACACACACACACATATATATACCGAAGAGATTTCGGATGTTTCTCGTGTCAAGATGCTTTACCGGCCATTAGGCTGTTAATGTCTCTGACACGCACGGATTAACGCTCGCAATGCCTCTGGAATTTACGACGATTTTCCCGTCAGCCGGTACTTCTCTCTCTATCTCTATCTATCTATCTCTATCTCTATCTCTATCTCTCTCTCTCTCTCTCTTACACGCGCGCGCGCGCGCATACACACGTATTATACAGTATGCATGCCTCGTTTGAATTAATAGAGATCTCTCTTGCTTGTGATTCTCACGCGTTAATCCCAAAAGGTGGAGTCGTCCTTTAAAAGGTCCCAATAACTAACAACTCGTTCTTTTATTCTTCCTTCTTTTATCGTTCCCTTTTTTTTTTTTCCTTTTCTCTCTTTCGTTTTTTTCTTTTTTTTTTTTTTAAAACTTCTCTCTTTCCCCGCCTCTCTTTCTACCTTCATTTTTATTATTATTTTTCTTTATTTTTTTATTTTTTCTCTCCTTCGTTTTTTCTTACAAGAATGAAAATCAAGCGGAATCACTGGACACTCTTCTCCTATTTTCCTTTGTCTCTCTATTCTTATCTTTTTTTCTTTCTTTCATTTATTTATTTATTTATTTATTTATTTATTTATTTCGTTCGTTCGTTCGTGGGTTTATAAACAACGTTATCGCGAAAGGAATAGAAAAGATAGAGAGATAGATAAAGATATATATATATATATATATATAGAGAGAGAGAGAGAGAGAGAGAGAGAGGGAGGGAGAGGGAGAAAGAAAATTAAATGAGCGTGAAAACGCGATTACCGATCGAAATTGGCGGGAATAGAGAAACCCGGTTTTCCACCGTTTCAATTTCCTTTTCTACCGATTTCTCTCGAGATGATCGTTTGTGCTTCGTTGGGTTTTCAAAATAAAAAAAAAATAAAAAAAATAAAAAAAAAAAATAAGAAAAAGGGGGAAAGGAAGAAAAATATAAATAAACGAATAAGTTAGAATGAACAAATTGAAGGAGAGAAAAAAAAAAAAAAAAAGAGGAAAAGAAAATAGAAAATTAAACAAATAAATAAATAAATAAATAAAAGAGAAAAAAAACCGAGAGAAGTTGGAAAATGGTGGGTGGTGGTTGGTGATGGTGATGGTGGTGTGGTTCTTAACGATCTTAAAAGGGATAGTAGACCGCGTTAGACGGGGAGAGGGTGGGTTGGGAGGGGATAGCATAATAGAACAGAGGCGACGAACGGAGAGATAATAAATGATCGGAGAGAGATTGTGGGCCACGGGGCGATGGTAGCGATAAATAAGACCTCTGTAATTTCCAGGAAATCCCTTAAACGTCTACCCACCCCGTCCCTCCTCACCCTCTCACCCATTCCAACCGGAGAAAATTTTATTGGCACACCTGCGACAGTACAACTTTGTTTATAAAGACTATCCGGCCTCTCTGTCTCTATCTCGCACTCTCTTCAAGTTTCTTCACGAATCGCCCGAAGGTGAATAGAAGAAGGAGGTGTAGGGGAGGAGGAGGAGGAGGAGGAGGAGGAGAGAGCCCTCACACAACCCCAACCATCCACCCATCCACCCTCTCCCCTGTTCCTCCCAACCCTCGTCGAAATTGTAATCTCACTTCGTAGATCATTTTCAATGGGACATTTCGATATTGGATGAGTTCGGATTATTCGACGATTATTATATTCTTCCATTCATTTTATCTCCTCGATCCCAACCCCTCACACCCCCGATACCAACCACCTCAATCCCTCTCGTTCTATCTCGTGTGTTACGTCGATTCACGTGATCGACTGTAAATTGTTTTACTTGTATGGCCAGGGCTGGGATGACAGCGGGGGGAGGGGGGTGGAGGAAGTAGGATAGGGGTGGGAGGATTGAGAGGGTGAGAGGGGACAAGTTTCTTGAACGTACGAAAGAGGAAAGAAGAAGGAATATTGTTATGTAAGTAATAATGATGCAAGCACGTAGATAAAAGAGATTACGTTGTTCGGGGATATATGTACGTACCGTGCAAAGTTTATACAGGGGATCGACTATAAAAGTGGGTGAAAGTTTTTTAAATGCGAGAAAAAAAAAAAAAAAGAAAAGAGAGAAAAATAAAATAAAACAAATAAGAAGGGGGAAAAGATTAAGATATTGTCGTAAGCAAAAAACGGCGGAGATAGTAGGATGAAGTTTTGCGTTGTTCGGTACGTGCAAATCTAACGGGATCGACTATGTAAACGCGCTGGAAGGGTCCTTGAACGTAAAAAGACAACAAAAAGAATAAAATAAAAGAACAAAAGTTAAAGAAAAGAAAAAAAAAACGAAAAGAAGGAAAGAACCTAAAAGAAAATTACAAAGAAAAAAGAAAAAAAATATATATATATATATATATATATATATATATATATTGTGACGAGAGAGATGGTGTGGTATAGTGAATTTTTTTTTCTTTCTTTTACATTGTTCGATCGAAAACAAAATTTGTCGGTACGACTATGAACATGTAAAAAAAAAAAAAAAAAAAAAAGAGATAATGAATGAGAAAATATCTAAAAAAAAATAAAAAAAACAGAAAGAAAGAGAGAGAGAGAGAGAGAGAGAGAGAGATTTGTTCAGTGATCCTTTTTCTTTTTTATTCTTTCTTTTTTTTTTTTTTTTTTTTTTTTTTTGAGGTGATGATCGTGGATCGTAGATTAGAAGAGGATTCGTTGACCGTTCGATATTTCTGATATTCTGTTGTAGACAGTGGTGTCGTGGGTGGTTCACGTACTGGCCCGGTAGTCACTCCTCACACTTTGGAGTTGACACCACGCGGTAGAGTTTTCTTGCAACTCGCACCGCCGGAAACCGCACGAGCATATCTGCCGCCGGAATATCGACCGGGCCGTCTATACTCGGATACGGAATCGGAAAAGGTACGTTTTTTTTTTGGTTTTGTTTTGTTTTGTTTTGTTTTTTCTTCTTTTTACCCTTTCGTTCGTTTTTTTCTTTCCTCTCTCCTCCTCCTCCTCCTCCTCCTCCTCCTCCTCCTCCTCCTCCTTCTCCTTCCTTTTCCACCTCTTCTTTTATTTTCTCCTTTCATTTATTTCTCTCTTTTCTCTACCCTTTACCTCGGTCCCTTTGATTCACCTCTCTTGACTCTAATTTTGATCTCGTTCATAAAAATCATTTTATATATATATATTAAAGTTGAAGTCTAAATTCATTTTCTATCCGAGTTTTATATTTGCACTTTGATCGCCGTAAGTTCGTCGATACTTTTAGTTTTTTTTTTTTTTTTTTTTTTTATTTATTCCGATTTCCACAAACCTCGATATATGGATTTCGAGAAAGTATGAAAGAAAGAAAGAAATGTATGTCTATTTTTCTCTCTCCAGTATTTTTATTTTTTTTATATTTTTTTTTTTTTTTTCCTTTTTATTTTCATCGAATCCCATTAAATTTTGCTCTCATATATATATATATATATATATGTATGTATGTATGTGTATATGGCCTATTTTTCATTCCTTCATGACGTATAATCTCTATCGTAAGTCGACAAAAACAAAAAAAAAAAAAGAAAAGAAAAGAAAAAAAAAAAAGGAAAAAGACAAAGTACAAACTTCGGATTCATTTTTCAATCGGATCCTTTACATTTTTCAAAACGATAAATGACGATATCGTTGCGGGAAAGTTTTTTCTTTTTCTTTTTTCCTTCTCTCTCTCTCTCTCTCTCTCTCTCTCTCTCTCTCTCTCTT
>CAJVQJ010000120.1:30000-31900 GCA_911387685.1 Dolichovespula media
ACTCGTAGATCTGTTTCTTTAATTTTTCTTTTTTTTTTTTTTTTTTTTTTAAGATCTCACACATCACGTTTTCTCGTACGGCAAAGTTAATATATACGCTTCTTATAAAAATAATCCCCAAATTACAAAATAATTATTATTTTTCGATTCGTTCAAACATACGTACGAAACGAAAATCGAATTATAACGAACGAAACTTACTCTACGAACGTTTTCATTGAAATTCGTGAAAATTCGTTTGTTAACACTGAAATTTCATTGGTGTTCCGTAATATGCGTTCGTGGATTTTAATCCGGAGGATAAACGGGGAAACGTTTAGATGGAAAATACCGATGATCATTGCCACGTTGTCGTGGCGACGTAGTACGTGGTACGTAATATTTCTATGTGTAAGCTCGACGACGTACAGTGAAAGATTATTTAAAAGAAAAAAAAAAAAAAAAAAAAAAGAAGAAAAAGAAAAAGGAAACATAAAAAAAAAAAAAAATAAACATATAAATACGTGATATGACGTTCGTTTTATAAAAGAGAAAAAAAAAAGTTTCCGATCCGACGATCGATAAACAACGACGAATATGACGACAAAAAAGCGAAAGATGATAAATTAATGACGAAAGATGATTAGTTCTACATTAGATATTAGATACGAGAGAATCGCCATGACGATAATTAGCGGGGCCCCGAAGAAGACGTCAGGAGTGTGTGTGTGTGTGTGTGTGTGTGTGAGAGAGAGAGAGAGAGAGAGAGAGAGAGAGAGAGAGAGAGAGAGAGAGAGAGAGAGGGTACTCGTGATGAACTTAACGCGATCGCATAGAGCCCTTGAACTCTCACTGTGACGGACATGGAAGCCTGCCTTAATTGAATTATCTATCCAACGTGTATGTGTGTGTGTATGCCTGTATATGAGAGAAAGAGAGAGAGAGAGAGAGAGAGAGAGAGAGAAGAAGGTTTCCATGGTCATAGCACAGAGTCGAAGCATTTGCATGTGACGCTTTAAGTTGGTCGAGTAGTTCGTTATGAATTTTTTTTATGGTTTTTTTTTTTTTTTTTTTAATGGAAAGAAAAGAAAGGAAGAAAAGAAAAAAAAATAAATAATAATAATAATAATCATGATGATAATGATGATGATGATGATGATGATGATAATAATAATCGATGGATCTTGAAACGTCTTTGTTTTTTCTTCTTCTTTTTTTATTATTCTTTTTGTTTATTTATTTTTTTTTATTTTTCTTGAACGACTCATCTAACCCGAAGCGTAAGGATCAATTACGACAATTGTTGCGTGTCCATGATTCGCGAGATTTTTCTGTTTTTTTTTTCATTTTTGTTTTTCCTTCTTTTTTTTTGTTTAATTATCGTTCCCCCGCCAAACTTTTTATACGTAATATTTTTCATGGAGAGGTGAAGGGTGAAACGAGAGAGGAGAATAGAAATGATCGAACGGGTCTTGTTAGCGTGTCTTCGTGTTTTTTCGTTTCGAAATTATTCTTTTTTTTTTTTTTTAATTCGAGATAAAAAAAAAAGACTAATAAATAAATAAATAAATGAATAAATGAATGAATGAACGAAAGGAGTAGAATTTGTAGTCGAAGGAAAAAAAAAAACGAGAGGAAACGAAAGAGTCTTTTAAAAATCCTTCAAACAAATAATCCAAGGATCCTAAAAAATTGGAACAATTTTTTTTTTCAAATTATTTAACCCGATTGTTAGAGATTAAAGATTAATCCTTCGGCTTGGGGCGGTATTGTCCTTTTGAGAGGGAGGGAAGGTGGGAGGAGGGGGGACCGTAGCCCGATAAAGAAACACGGTTGGTGTTAAATGGTAAATGCATTACCAGCGGACTGTGTGATTTATCGTCGTTATTGATTATTTCATGTCGAAACAATATGCGCTGCC
>CAJVQJ010000121.1:0-31712 GCA_911387685.1 Dolichovespula media
CATCGATAATATCGTCGTTTTATCGTCGTTATTATCGTAGTTATTATCGTCGTTATTATCCTTTTTATCATTATTATTATCGTCGTTATTATCGTCGTTATTATCGTCGTTAATATCGTCGTTATTATCGTCATTATCATCGATATTATCGTCGTTATTATCGTCGTTAATATCGTCGTTATATCGTCATTATCATCGATATTATCGTCGTTATTATCGTCGCTTTATCGTCGTTAATATCGTCGTTAATATCGACGTTTTATCGTCGTTAATATCGTCGTTATTATCGTCATTATCATCGATATTATCGTCGTTATTATCGTCCTTATTATCGTCCTTATTATCGTCGTTAATATCGTCGTTTTATCGTCGTTATTATCGTCGTTATTATCGTCGTTAATATCGTCGTTATTATCGTCATTAACATCGATATTATCGTCGTTATTATCGTCGTTAATATCGTCGTTATTATCGTCATTATCATCGATATTATCGTCGTTATTATCGTCATTGTCATCGATAATATCGTCGTTATTATCTTCCTTGTTATCGTCGTTAATATCGTCGTTAATATCGTCGTTATTATCGTCATTGTCATCGTTATTATCGTCGTCATTATCGTCGTTAATATCGTCTTTTTATCGTCGTAATATTCGTCGTTAATACCGTCGTTATTATCGTCATTATCATCGATATTATCGTCGTTATTATCGTCGTTAATATCGTCGTTATTATCGTCATTATAATCGATATTATCGTCGTTATTATCGTCGCTTTATCGTCGTTAATATCGTCGTTAATATCGTCGTTTAATCGTCGTTAATATCGTCGATAATATCGTCGTTATTATCGTCATTAACATCGATATTATCGTCGTTATTATCGTCCTTATTATCGTCCTTATTATCGTCGTTAATGTGGTCGTTTTATCGTCGTTATTATCATCATTAATATCGTCGTTATTATCGTGATTATCATCGTTATTATCGTCGATATTATCGTCGATAATATCGTCGTTTTATCGTCGTTATTATCGTAGTTATTATCGTCGTTATTATCCTTTTTATCATTATTATTATCGTCGTTATTATCGTCGTTATTATCGTCGTTAATATCGTCGTTATTATCGTCATTATCATCGATATTATCGTCGTTATTATCGTCCTTATTATCGTCCTTATTATCGTCGTTAATATCGTCGTTATTATCGTCGTCATTATCGTCCTTATTATCGTCGTTAATATCGTCGTTTTATCGTCGTTATTATCGTCGTTATTATCGTCGTTAATATCGTCGTTATTATCGTCATTATCATCAATATTATCGTCGTTATTATCGTCGTCATTATCGTCCTTATTATCGTCCTTATTATCGTCCTTATTATCATCGTTAATATCGTCGTTATTATCGTCGTTATTATCGTCATTGTCATCGTTATTATCGTCGTCATTATCGTCGTTAATATCGTCGTTTAATCGTCGTTAATATCGTCGTTAATATCGTCGTTATTATCGTCATTATCATCGATATTATCGTCGTTATTATCGTCGTTAATATCGCCGTTATTATCGTCATTATCATCGATATTATCGTCGTTATTTCGTCGCTTTATCGTCGTTAATATCGTCGTTAATATCGACGTTTTATCGTCGTTAATATCGTCGTTATTATCGTCATTATCATCGATATTATCGTCGTTATTATCGTCCTTATTATCGTCCTTATTATCGTCGTTAATATCGTCGTTTTATCGTCGTTATTATCGTCGTTATTATCGTCGTTAATATCGTCGTTATTATCGTCATTAACATCGATATTATCGTCGTTATTATCGTCATTGTCATCGATAATATCGTCGTCATTATCGTCCTTGTTATCGTCGTATATACCATCGTTATTATCGTCATTATCATCGATATTATCGTCGTTATTATCGTCGTTAATATCGTCGTTATTATCGTCATTATCATCGATATTATCGTCGTTATTATCGTCGCTTTATCGTCGTTAATATCGTCGTTAATATCGTCGTTAATATCGTCGTTATTATCGTCATTAACATCGATATTATCGTCGTTATTATCGTCCTTATTATCGTCGTTAATATGGTCGTTTTATCGTCGTTATTATCGTCGTTAATATCGTCGTTATTATCGTCATTAACATCGATATTATCGTCGTTATTATCGTCATTGTCATCGAAATATCGTCGTCATTATCGTCCTTGTTATCGTCGTTAATATCGTCGTTATTATCGTCATTGTCATCGTTATTATCGTCGTCATTATCGTCGTTAATATCGTCGTTTTATCGTCGTAATATTCATCGTTAATACCGTCGTTATTATCGTCATTATCATCGATATTATCGTCGTTATTATCGTCGTTAATATCGTCGTTATTATCGTCATTATAATCGATATTATCGTCGTTATTATCGTCGCTTTATCGTCGTTAATATCGTCGTTAATATCGTCGTTTAATCGTCGTTAATATCGTCGATAATATCGTCGTTATTATCGTCATTAACATCGATATTATCGTCGTTATTATCGTCCTTATTATCGTCCTTATTATCGTCGTTAATGAGGTCGTTTTATCGTCGTTATTATCATCATTAATATCGTCGTTATTATCGTGATTATCATCGTTATTATCGTCGATATTATCGTCGATAATATCGTCGTTTTATCGTCGTTATTATCGTAGTTATTATCGTCGTTATTATCCTTTTTATCATTATTATTATCGTCGTTATTATCGTCGTTAATATCGTCGTTATTATCGTCATTATCATCGATATTATCGTCGTTATTATCGTCGTTAATATCGTCGTTATATCGTCATTATCATCGATATTATCGTCGTTATTATCGTCGCTTTATCGTCGTTAATATCGTCGTTAATATCGACGTTTTATCGTCGTTAATATCGTCGTTATTATCGTCATTATCATCGATATTATCGTCGTTATTATCGTCCTTATTATCGTCCTTATTATCGTCGTTAATATCGTCGTTATTATCGTCGTCATTATCGTCCTTATTATCGTCGTTAATATCGTCGTTTTATCGTCGTTATTATCGTCGTTATTATCGTCGTTAATATCGTCGTTATTATCGTCATTATCATCAATATTATCGTCGTTATTATCGTCGTCATTATCGTCCTTATTATCGTCCTTATTATCGTCCTTATTATCATCGTTAATATCGTCGTTATTATCGTCGTTATTATCGTCATTGTCATCGTTATTATCGTCGTCATTATCGTCGTTAATATCGTCGTTTAATCGTCGTTAATATCGTCGTTAATATCGTCGTTATTATCGTCATTATCATCGATATTATCGTCGTTATTATCGTCGTTAATATCGTCGTTATTATCGTCATTATCATCGATATTATCGTCGTTATTATCGTCGCTTTATCGTCGTTAATATCGTCGTTAATATCGACGTTTTATCGTCGTTAATATCGTCGTTATTATCGTCATTATCATCGATATTATCGTCGTTATTATCGTCCTTATTATCGTCCTTATTATCGTCGTTAATATCGTCGTTTTATCGTCGTTATTATCGTCGTTATTATCGTCGTTAATATCGTCGTTATTATCGTCATTAACATCGATATTATCGTCGTTATTATCGTCATTGTCATCGATAATATCGTCGTCATTATCGTCCTTGTTATCGTCGTATATACCATCGTTATTATCGTCATTATCATCGATATTATCGTCGTTATTATCGTCGTTAATATCGTCGTTATTATCGTCATTATCATCGATATTATCGTCGTTATTATCGTCGCTTTATCGTCGTTAATATCGTCGTTAATATCGTCGTTAATATCGTCGTTATTATCGTCATTAACATCGATATTATCGTCGTTATTATCGTCCTTATTATCGTCGTTAATATGGTCGTTTTATCGTCGTTATTATCGTCGTTAATATCGTCGTTATTATCGTCATTAACATCGATATTATCGTCGTTATTATCGTCATTGTCATCGAAATATCGTCGTCATTATCGTCCTTGTTATCGTCGTTAATATCGTCGTTATTATCGTCATTGTCATCGTTATTATCGTCGTCATTATCGTCGTTAATATCGTCGTTTTATCGTCGTAATATTCATCGTTAATACCGTCGTTATTATCGTCATTATCATCCATATTATCGTCGTTATTATCGTCGTTAATATCGTCGTTATTATCGTCATTATAATCGATATTATCGTCGTTATTATCGTCGCTTTATCGTCGTTAATATCGTCGTCAATATCGTCGTTTAATCGTCGTTAATATCGTCGATAATATCGTCGTTATTATCGTCATTAACATCGATATTATCGTCGTTATTATCGTCCTTATTATCGTCCTTATTATCGTCGTTAATGAGGTCGTTTTATCGTCGTTATTATCATCATTAATATCGTCGTTATTATCGTGATTATCATCGTTATTATCGTCGATATTATCGTCGATAATATCGTCGTTTTATCGTCGTTATTATCGTAGTTATTATCGTCGTTATTATCCTTTTTATCATTATTATTATCGTCGTTATTATCGTCGTTAATATCGTCGTTATTATCGTCATTATCATCGATATTATCGTCGTTAATATCGTCGTTAATATCGTCGTTATTATCGTCATTAACATCGATATTATCGTCGTTATTATCGTCCTTATTATCGTCGTTAATATGGTCGTTTTATCGTCGTTATTATCGTCGTTAATATCGTCGTTATTATCGTCATTAACATCGATATTATCGTCGTTATTATCGTCATTGTCATCGAAATATCGTCGTCATTATCGTCCTTGTTATCGTCGTTAATATCGTCGTTATTATCGTCATTGTCATCGTTATTATCGTCGTCATTATCGTCGTTAATATCGTCGTTTTATCGTCGTAATATTCATCGTTAATACCGTCGTTATTATCGTCATTATCATCGATATTATCGTCGTTATTATCGTCGTTAATATCGTCGTTATTATCGTCATTATAATCGATATTATCGTCGTTATTATCGTCGCTTTATCGTCGTTAATATCGTCGTTAATATCGTCGTTTAATCGTCGTTAATATCGTCGATAATATCGTCGTTATTATCGTCATTAACATCGATATTATCGTCGTTATTATCGTCCTTATTATCGTCCTTATTATCGTCGTTAATGAGGTCGTTTTATCGTCGTTATTATCATCATTAATATCGTCGTTATTATCGTGATTATCATCGTTATTATCGTCGATATTATCGTCGATAATATCGTCGTTTTATCGTCGTTATTATCGTAGTTATTATCGTCGTTATTATCCTTTTTATCATTATTATTATCGTCGTTATTATCGTCGTTATTATCGTCGTTAATATCGTCGTTATTATCGTCATTATCATCGATATTATCGTCGTTATTATCGTCGTTAATATCGTCGTTATATCGTCATTATCATCGATATTATCGTCGTTATTATCGTCGCTTTATCGTCGTTAATATCGTCGTTAATATCGACGTTTTATCGTCGTTAATATCGTCGTTATTATCGTCATTATCATCGATATTATCGTCGTTATTATCGTCCTTATTATCGTCCTTATTATCGTCGTTAATATCGTCGTTTTATCGTCGTTATTATCGTCGTTATTATCGTCGTTAATATCGTCGTTATTATCGTCATTAACATCGATATTATCGTCGTTATTATCGTCATTGTCATCGATAATATCGTCGTCATTATCGTCCTTGTTATCGTCGTATATACCATCGTTATTATCGTCATTATCATCGATATTATCGTCGTTATTATCGTCGTTAATATCGTCGTTATTATCGTCATTATCATCGATATTATCGTCGTTATTATCGTCGCTTTATCGTCGTTAATATCGTCGTTAATATCGTCGTTAATATCGTCGTTATTATCGTCGTTATTATCGTCCTTATTATCGTCGTTAATATGGTCGTTTTATCGTCGTTATTATCGTCGTTAATATCGTCGTTATTATCGTCATTAACATCGATATTATCGTCGTTATTATCGTCATTGTCATCGAAATATCGTCGTCATTATCGTCCTTGTTATCGTCGTTAATATCGTCGTTATTATCGTCATTGTCATCGTTATTATCGTCGTCATTATCGTCGTTAATATCGTCGTTTTATCGTCGTAATATTCATCGTTAATACCGTCGTTATTATCGTCATTATCATCGATATTATCGTCGTTATTATCGTCGTTAATATCGTCGTTATTATCGTCATTATAATCGATATTATCGTCGTTATTATCGTCGCTTTATCGTCGTTAATATCGTCGTTAATATCGTCGTTTAATCGTCGTTAATATCGTCGATAATATCGTCGTTATTATCGTCATTAACATCGATATTATCGTCGTTATTATCGTCCTTATTATCGTCCTTATTATCGTCGTTAATGAGGTCGTTTTATCGTCGTTATTATCATCATTAATATCGTCGTTATTATCGTGATTATCATCGTTATTATCGTCGATATTATCGTCGATAATATCGTCGTTTTATCGTCGTTATTATCGTAGTTATTATCGTCGTTATTATCCTTTTTATCATTATTATTATCGTCGTTATTATCGTCGTTATTATCGTCGTTAATATCGTCGTTATTATCGTCATTATCATCGATATTATCGTCGTTATTATCGTCCTTATTATCGTCGTTAATATCGTCGTTTTATCGTCGTTATTATCGTCGTTATTATCGTCGTTAATATCGTCGTTATTATCGTCATTATCATCAATATTATCGTCGTTATTATCGTCGTCATTATCGTCCTTATTATCGTCCTTATTATCGTCCTTATTATCATCGTTAATATCGTCGTTATTATCGTCGTTAATATCGTCGTTATTATCGTCGTCATTATCGTCCTTATTATCGTCGTTAATATCGTCGTTTTATCGTCGTTATTATCGTCGTTATTATCGTCGTTAATATCGTCGTTATTATCGTCATTATCATCAATATTATCGTCGTTATTATCGTCGTCATTATCGTCCTTATTATCGTCCTTATTATCGTCCTTATTATCATCGTTAATATCGTCGTTATTATCGTCGTTATTATCGTCATTGTCATCGTTATTATCGTCGCTTTATCGTCGTTAATATCGACGTTTTTTCGTCGTTAATATCGTCGTTATGATCGTCATTATCATCGATATTATAGCCGTTATTATCGTCGTTATTATCGTCCTTATTATCGTCCTTATTATCGTCGATAATATCGTCGTTTTATCGTCGTTATTATCGTCGTTATTATCCTTATTATCATCATTATTATCGTCGTTATTATCGTCGTTATTATCGTCGTTAATATCGTCGTTATTATCGTCATTATCATCGATATTATCGTCGTTATTATCGTCCTTATTATCGTCCTTATTATCGTCGTTAATATCGTCGTTATTATCGTCATTATCATCGATATTATCGTCGTTATTATCGTCGCTTTATCGTCGTTAATATCGTCGTTAATATCGTCGTTATTATCGTCATTAACATTGATATTATCGTCGTTATTATCGTCCTTATTATCGTCCTTATTATCGTCGTTAATATGGTCGTTTTATCGTCGTTATTATCGTCGTTAATATCGTCGTTATTATCGTCATTAACATCAATATTATCGTCGTTATTATCGTCATTGTCATCGATAATATCGTCGTTATTATCGTCCTTGTTATCGTCGTTAATATCGTCGTTAATATCGTCGTTATTATCGTCATTGTCATCGTTATTATCGTCGTCATTATCGTTGTTAATATCGTCTTTTTATCGTCGTAATATTCGTCGTTAATACCGTCGTTATTATCGTCATTATCATCGATATTATCGTCGTTATTATCGTCGTTAATATCGTCGTTATTATCGTCATTATAATCGATATTATCGTCGTTATTATCGTCGCTTTATCGTCGTTATTATCGTCGTTAATATCGTCGTTTTATCGTCGTAATATTCGTCGTTAATACCGTCGTTATTATCGTCATTATCATCGATATTATCGTCGTTAATATCGTCGTTATTATCGTCATTATCATCAATATTATCGTCGTTATTATCGTCGTCATTATCGTCCTTATTATCGTCCTTATTATCGTCCTTATTATCTTCGTTAATATCGTCGTTATTATCGTCGTTAATATCGTCGTTATTATCGTCGTCATTATCGTCCTTATTATCGTCGTTAATATCGTCGTTTTATCGTCGTTATTATCGTCGTTATTATCGTCGTTAATATCGTCGTTATTATCGTCATTATCATCAATATTATCGTCGTTATTATCGTCGTCATTATCGTCCTTATTATCGTCCTTATTATCGTCCTTATTATCATCGTTAATATCGTCGTTATTATCGTCGTTATTATCGTCATTGTCATCGTTATTATCGTCGCTTTATCGTCGTTAATATCGTCGTTAATATCGACGTTTTTTCGTCGTTAATATCGTCGTTATGATCGTCATTATCATCGATATTATAGCCGTTATTATCGTCGTTATTATCGTCCTTATTATCGTCCTTATTATCGTCGATAATATCGTCGTTTTATCGTCGTTATTATCGTCGTTATTATCCTTATTATCATCATTATTATCGTCGTTATTATCGTCGTTATTATCGTCGTTAATATCGTCGTTATTATCGTCATTATCATCGATATTATCGTCGTTATTATCGTCCTTATTATCGTCCTTATTATCGTCGTTAATATCGTCGTTTTATCGTCGTTATTATCGTCGTTATTATCGTCGTTAATATCGTCGTTATTTTCGTCATTAACATCGATATTATCGTCGTTATTATCGTCATTGTCATCGATAATATCGTCGTCATTATCGTCCTTGTTATCGTCGTTAATACCATCGTTATTATCGTCATTATCATCGATATTATCGTCGTTATTATCGTCGTTAATATCGTCGTTATTATCGTCATTATCATCGATATTATCGTCGTTATTATCGTCGCTTTATCGTCGTTAATATCGTCGTTAATATCGTCGTTAATATCGTCGTTATTATCGTCATTAACATCGACATTATCGTCGTTATTATCGTCCTTATTATCGTCGTTAATATGGTCGTTTTATCGTCGTTATTATCGTCGTTAATATCGTCGTTATTATCGTCATTAACATCGATATTATCGTCGTTATTATCGTCATTGTCATCGAAATATCGTCGTCATTATCGTCCTTGTTATCGTCGTTAATATCGTCGTTATTATCGTCATTGTCATCGTTATTATCGTCGTCATTATCGTCGTTAATATCGTCGTTTTATCGTCGTAATATTCATCGTTAATACCGTCGTTATTATCGTCATTATCATCGATAGTATCGTCGTTATTATCGTCGTTAATATCGTCGTTATTATCGTCATTATAATCGATATTATCGTCGTTATTATCGTCGCTTTATCGTCGTTAATATCGTCGTTAATATCGTCGTTTAATCGTCGTTAATATCGTCGTTATTATCGTCATTAACATCGATATTATCGTCGTTATTATCGTCCTTATTATCGTGCTTATTATCGTCGTTAATGTGGTCGTTTTATCGTCGTTATTATCATCATTAATATCGTCGTTATTATCGTGATTATCATCGTTATTATCGTCGATATTATCGTCGATAATATCGTCGTTTTATCGTCGTTATTATCGTAGTTATTATCGTCGTTATTATCCTTTTTATCATTATTATTATCGTCGTTATTATCGTCGTTATTATCGTCGTTAATATCGTCGTTATTATCGTCATTATCATCGATATTATCGTCGTTTTATCGTCGTTATTATCGTAGTTATTATCGTCGCTATTATCATCATTATTATCGTCGTTATTATCGTCGTTATTATCGTCGTTAATATCGTCGTTATTATCGTCATTATCATCGATATTATCGTCGTTATTATCGTCCTTATTATCGTCCTTATTATCGTCGTTAATATCGTCGTTTTATCGTCGTTATTATCATCGTTATTATCGTCGTTAATATCGTCGTTATTATCGTCATTAGCATCGATATTATCGTCGTTATTATCGTCATAGTCATCGATAATATCGTCGTCATTATCGTCCTTGTTATCGTCGTTAATACCATCGTTATTATCGTCATTATCATCGATATTATCGTCGTTATTATCGTCGTTAATATCGTCGTTATTATCGTCATTATCATCGATATTATCGTCGTTATTATCGTCGCTTTATCGTCGTTAATATCGTCGTTAATATCGTCGTTATTATCGTCATTAACATTGATATTATCGTCGTTATTATCGTCCTTATTATCGTCCTTATTATCGTCGTTAATATGGTCGTTTTATCGTCGTTATTATCGTCGTTAATATCGCCGTTATTATCGTCATTAACATCAATATTATCGTCGTTATTATCGTCATTGTCATCGATAATATCGTCGTTATTATCGTCCTTGTTATCGTCGTTAATATCGTCGTTAATATCGTCGTTATTATCGTCATTGTCATCGTTATTATCGTCGTCATTATCGTCGTTAATATCGTCTTTTTATCGTCGTAATATTCGTCGTTAATACCGTCGTTATTATCGTCATTATCATCGATATTATCGTCGTTATTATCGTCGTTAATATCGTCGTTATTATCGTCATTATAATCGATATTATCGTCGTTATTATCGTCGCTTTATCGTCGTTATTATCGTCGTTAATATCGTCGTTTTATCGTCGTAATATTCGTCGTTAATACCGTCGTTATTATCGTCATTATCATCGATATTATCGTCGTTATTATCGTCGTTAATATCGTCGTTATTATCGTCATTATCATCGATATTATCGTCGTTATTATCGTCGCTTTATCGTCGTTAATATCGTCGTTAATATCGACGTTTTTTCGTCGTTAATATCGTCGTTATTATCGTCATTATCATCGATATTATCGCCGTTATTATCGTCGTTATTATCGTCCTTATTATCGTCCTTATTATCGTCGATAATATCGTCGTTTTATCGTCGTTATTATCGTCGTTATTATCCTTATTATCATCATTATTATCGTCGTTATTATCGTCGTTATTATCGTCGTTAATATCGTCGTTATTATCGTCATTATCATCGATATTATCGTCGTTATTATCGTCCATATTATCGTCCTTATTATCGTCGTTAATATCGTCGTTTTATCGTCGTTATTATCGTCGTTATTATCGTCGTTAATATCGTCGTTATTATCGTCATTAACATCGATATTATCGTCGTTATTATCGTCATTGTCATCGATAATATCGTCGTCATTATCGTCCTTGTTATCGTCGTTAATACCATCGTTATTATCGTCATTATCATCGATATTATCGTCGTTAATATCGTCGTTATTATCGTCATTATCATCGATATTATCGTCGTTATTATCGTCGCTTTATCGTCGTTAATATCGTCGTTAATATCGTCGTTAATATCGTCGTTAATATCGTCGTTATTATCGTCATTAACATCGATATTATCGTCGTTATTATCGTCCTTATTATCGTCGTTAATATGGTCGTTTTATCGTCGTTATTATCGTCGTTAATATCGTCGTTATTATCGTCATTAACATCGATATTATCGTCGTTATTATCGTCATTGTCATCGAAATATCGTCGTCATTATCGTCCTTGTCATCGTCGTTAATATCGTCGTTATTATCGTCATTGTCATCGTTATTATCGTCGTCATTATCGTCGTCATTATCGTCGTTAATATCGTCGTTTTATCGTCGTAATATTCATCGTTAATACCGTCGTTATTATCGTCATTATCATCGATATTATCGTCGTTATTATCGTCGTTAATATCGTCGTTATTATCGTCATTATAATCGATATTATCGTCGTTATTATCGTCGCTTTATCGTCGTTAATATCGTCGTTAATATCGTCGTTTAATCGTCGTTAATATCGTCGATAATATCGTCGTTATTATCGTCATTAACATCGATATTATCGTCGTTATTATCGTCCTTATTATCGTCCTTATTATCGTCGTTAATGTGGTCGTTTTATCGTCGTTATTATCATCATTAATATCGTCGTTATTATCGTGATTATCATCGTTATTATCGTCGATATTATCGTCGATAATATCGTCGTTTTATCGTCGTTATTATCGTAGTTATTATCGTCGTTATTATCCTTTTTATCATTATTATTATCGTCGTTATTATCGTCGTTATTATCGTCGTTAATATCGTCGTTATTATCGTCATTATCATCGATATTATCGTCGTTATTATCGTCCTTATTATCGTCCTTATTATCGTCGTTAATATCGTCGTTATTATCGTCGTCATTATCGTCCTTATTATCGTCGTTAATATCGTCGTTTTATCGTCGTTATTATCGTCGTTATTATCGTCGTTATTATCGTCCTTGTTATCGTCGTTAATATCGTCGTTAATATCGTCGTTATTATCGTCATTGTCATCGTTATTATCGTCGTCATTATCGTCGTTAATATCGTCTTTTTATCGTCGTAATATTCGTCGTTAATACCGTCGTTATTATCGTCATTATCATCGATATTATCGTCGTTATTATCGTCGTTAATATCGTCGTTATTATCGTCATTATAATCGATATTATCGTCGTTATTATCGTCGCTTTATCGTCGTTATTATCGTCGTTAATATCGTCGTTTTATCGTCGTAATATTCGTCGTTAATACCGTCGTTATTATCGTCATTATCATCGATATTATCGTCGTTATTATCGTCGTTAATATCGTCGTTATTATCGTCATTATCATCGATATTATCGTCGTTATTATCGTCGCTTTATCGTCGTTAATATCGTCGTTAATATCGTCGTTATTATCGTCATTATCATCGATATTATCGCCGTTATTATCGTCGTTATTATCGTCATTAACATTGATATTATCGTCGTTATTATCGTCCTTATTATCGTCCTTATTATCGTCGTTAATATGGTCGTTTTATCGTCGTTATTATCGTCGTTAATATCGTCGTTATTATCGTCATTAACATCGATATTATCATCGTTATTATCGTCATTGTCATCGAAATATCGTCGTCATTATCGTCCTTGTTATCGTCGTCATTATCGTCGTTAATATCGTCGTTTTATCGTCGTAATATTCGTCGTTAATACCGACGTTATTATCGTCATTATCATCGATATTATCGTCGTTATAATCGTCGTTAATATCGTCGTTATTATCGTCATTATAATCGATATTATCGTCGCTTTATCGTCGTTAATATCGTCGTTAATATCGTCGTTTTTATCGTCATTATCATCGATATTATCGTCGTTATTATCGTCGCTTTATCGTCGTTAATATCGTCGTTTTATCGTCGTTAATATCGTCGTTATTATCGTCATTAACATCGATATTATCGTCGTTATTATCGTCCTTATTATCGTCGTTAATATGGTCGTTTTATCGTCGTTATTATCGTCGTTAATATCGTCGTTATTATCGTCATTAACATCGATATTATCGTCGTTATTATCGTCATTGTCATCGAAATATCGTCGTCATTATCGTCCTTGTTATCGTCGTTAATATCGTCGTTATTATCGTCATTGTCATCGTTATTATCGTCGTCATTATCGTCGTTAATATCGTCGTTTTAACGTCGTAATATTCGTCGTTAATACCGTCGTTATTATCGTCATTATCATCGATATTATCGTCGTTATTATCGTCGATATTATCGTCGTTATTATCGTCGCTTTATCGTCCTTAATATCGTCGTTAATATCGTCGTTTTATCGTCGTTATTATCGTAGTTATTATCGCCGTTATTATCCTTATTATCATCATTATTATCGTCTTTATTATCGTCATTAACATCGTTATTATTGTCGTTATTATCGTCCTTATTATCGTCCTTATTATCGTCGTTAATATCGTCGTTTTATCGTCGTTATTATCGTCGTTATTATCGTCGTTAATATCGTCGTTATTATCGTCATTAACATCGATATTATCGTCGTTATTATCGTCATTGTCATCGATAATATCGTCGTCATTATCGTCCTTGTTATCGTCGTTAATATCGTCGTTTTATCGTCGTAATATTCGTCGTTAATACCGTCGTTATTATCGTCATTATCATCGATATTATCGTCGTTATTATCGTCATTATCATCGATATTATCGTCGTTATTATCGTCGCTTTATCGTCGTTATTATCGTAGTTATTATCGTCGTTATTATCCTTATTATCATTATTATTATCGTCGTTATTATCGTCGTTATTATCGTCGTTATTATCGTCGTTATTATCGTCATTATCATCGATATTATCGTCGTTATTATCGTCATTGTCATCGATAATATCGTCGTTATTATCGTCCTTGTTATCGTCGTTATTATCGTCGTTATTATCGTCATTGTCATCGTTATTATCGTCGTCATTATTGTCGTTAATATCGTCGTTATATCGTCGTTATTATCGTCGTTATTATCGTCATAATTATCGTCGTTTTTATCGTCTTTTTATCGTCGTTATTATCGTCATTATTATCGTCGTTAATATCGTCGTTATTATCGTCATTATCATCGATATTATCGTCGTTATTATCGTCGTTATTATCGTCGTTAATATCGTCGTTATTATCGTCAGTAACATCGATATTATCGTCGTTATTATCGTCGTTATTATCGTGATTATCATCGTTATTATCGTCGATATTATCGTCATAATTATAATAGTATTTATCGTCGTTATTATCGTCGTTATTATCGTCGTTAATATCGTCGATAATATCGTCGTTTTATCGTCGTTATTATCGTAGTTATTATCGTCGTTATTATCCTTATTATCATCATTATTATCGTCGTTATTATCGTCGTTATTATCGTCGTTAATATCGTCGTTATTATCGTCATTGTCATCGTTATTATCGTCGTCATTATCGTCGTCATTATCGTCGTTAATATCGTCGTTTTATCGTCGTAATATTCATCGTTAATACCGTCGTTATTATCGTCATTATCATCGATATTATCGTCGTTATTATCGTCGTTAATATCGTCGTTATTATCGTCATTATAATCGATATTATCGTCGTTATTATCGTCGCTTTATCGTCGTTATTATCGTAGTTATTATCGTCGTTATTATCCTTATTATCATTATTATTATCGTCGTTATTATCGTCGTTATTATCGTCGTTATTATCGTCGTTATTATCGTCATTATCATCGATATTATCGTCGTTATTATCGTCATTGTCATCGATAATATCGTCGTTATTATCGTCCTTGTTATCGTCGTTATTATCGTCGTTATTATCGTCATTGTCATCGTTATTATCGTCGTCATTATTGTCGTTAATATCGTCGTTAATATCGTCGTTTTATCGTCGTAATATTCATCGTTAATACCGTCGTTATTATCGTCATTATCATCGATATTATCGTCGTTATTATCGTCGTTAATATCGTCGTTATTATCGTCATTATAATCGATATTATCGTCGTTATTATCGTCGCCTTATCGTCGTTATTATCGTAGTTATTATCGTCGTTATTATCCTTATTATCATTATTATTATCGTCGTTATTATCGTCGTTATTATCGTCGTTATTATCGTCGTTATTATCGTCATTATCATCGATATTATCGTCGTTATTATCGTCATTGTCATCGATAATATCGTCGTTATTATCGTCGTTAATATCGTCGTTATTATCGTCATTATCATCGATATTATCGTCGTTATTATCGTCGTTATTATCGTCGTTAATATCGTCGTTATTATCGTCAGTAACATCGATATTATCGTCGTTATTATCGTCGTTATTATCGTGATTATCATCGTTATTATCGTCGATATTATCGTCATAATTATAATAGTATTTATCGTCGTTATTATCGTCGTTATTATCGTCGTTAATATCGTCGATAATATCGTCGTTTTATCGTCGTTATTATCGTAGTTATTATCGTCGTTATTATCCTTATTATCATCATTATTATCGTCGTTATTATCGTCGTTATTATCGTCGTTAATATCGTCGTTATTATCGTCATTGTCATCGTTATTATCGTCGTCATTATCGTCGTCATTATCGTCGTTAATATCGTCGTTTTATCGTCGTAATATTCGTCGTTAATACCGTCGTTATTATCGTCATTATCATCGATATTATCGTCGTTATTATCGTCGTTAATATCGTCGTTATTATCGTCATTATAATCGATATTATCGTCGTTATTATCGTGATTATCATCGTTATTATCGTCGATATTATCGTCGATAATATCGTCGTTTTATCGTCGTTATTATCGTAGTTATTATCGTCGTTATTATCCTTTTTATCATTATTATTATCGTCGTTATTATCGTCGTTATTATCGTCGTTAATATCGTCGTTATTATCGTCATTATCATCGATATTATCGTCGTTATTATCGTCCTTATTATCGTCCTTATTATCGTCGTTAATATCGTCGTTATTATCGTCGTCATTATCGTCCTTATTATCGTCGTTAATATCGTCGTTTTATCGTCGTTATTATCGTCGTTATTATCGTCGTTAATATCGTCGTTATTATCGTCATTATCATCAATATTATCGTCGTTATTATCGTCGTCATTATCGTCCTTATTATCGTCCTTATTATCGTCCTTATTATCATCGTTAATATCGTCGTTATTATCGTCGTTATTATCGTCATTGTCATCGTTATTATCGTCGTCATTATCGTCGTTAATATCGTCGTTTAATCGTCGTTAATATCGTCGTTATTATCGTCATTATCATCGATATTATCGTCGTTATTATCGTCGTTAATATCGTCGTTATTATCGTCATTATCATCGATATTATCGTCGTTATTATCGTCGCTTTATCGTCGTTAATATCGTCGTTAATATCGACGTTTTATCGTCGTTAATATCGTCGTTATTATCGTCATTATCATCGATATTATCGCCGTTATTATCGTCGTTATTATCGTCCTTATTATCGTCCTTATTATCGTCGATAATATCGTCGTTTTATCGTCGTTATTATCGTAGTTATTATCGTCGTTATTATCCTTATTATCATCATTATTATCGTCGTTATTATCGTCGTTATTATCGTCGTTAATATCGTCGTTATTATCGTCATTATCATCGATATTATCGTCGTTATTATCGTCATTGTCATCGATAATATCGTCGTTATTATCGTCCTTGTTATCGTCGTTAATATCGTCGTTAATATCGTCGTTATTATCGTCATTGTCATCGTTATTATCGTCGTCATTATCGTCGTTAATATCGTCTTTTTATCGTCGTAATATTCGTCGTTAATACCGTCGTTATTATCGTCATTATCATCGATATTATCGTCGTTATTATCGTCGTTAATATCGTCGTTATTATCGTCATTATAATCGATATTATCGTCGTTATTATCGTCGCTTTATCGTCGTTATTATCGTCGTTAATATCGTCGTTTTATCGTCGTAATATTCGTCGTTAATACCGTCGTTATTATCGTCATTATCATCGATATTATCGTCGTTATTATCGTCGTTAATATCGTCGTTATTATCGTCATTATCATCGATATTATCGTCGTTATTATCGTTGCTTTATCGTCGTTAATATCGTCGTTAATATCGACGTTTTTTCGTCGTTAATATCGTCGTTATTATCGTCATTATCATCGATATTATCGCCGTTATTATCGTCGTTATTATCGTCATTAACATTGATTTTATCGTCGTTATTATCGTCCTTATTATCGTCCTTATTATCGTCGTTAATATGGTCGTTTTATCGTCGTTATTATCGTCATTAACATCGATATTATCATCGTTATTATCGTCATTGTCATCGAAATATCGTCGTCATTATCGTCCTTGTTATCGTCGTTAATATCGTCGTTATTATCGTCATTGTCATCGTTATTATCGTCGTCATTATCGTCGTTAATATCGTCGTTTTATCGTCGTAATATTCGTCGTTAATACCGACGTTATTATCGTCATTATCATCGATATTATCGTCGTTATAATCGTCGTTAATATCGTCGTTATTATCGTCATTATAATCGATATTATCGTCGCTTTATCGTCGTTAATATCGTCGTTAATATCGTCGTTTTTATCGTCATTATCATCGATATTATCGTCGTTATTATCGTCGCTTTATCGTCGTTAATATCGTCGTTTTATCGTCGTTAATATCGTCGTTATTATCGTCATTATCATCGATATTATCGTCGTTATTATCGTCATTGTCATCGATAATATCGTCGTTATTATCGTCCTTGTTATCGTCGTTATTATCGTCGTTATTATCGTCATTGTCATCGTTATTATCGTCGTCATTATTGTCGTTAATATCGTCGTTTTATCGTCGTTATTATCGTCGTTATTATCGTCATAATTATCGTCGTTTTTATCGTCTTTTTATCGTCGTTATTATCGTCATTATTATCGTCGTTAATATCGTCATTATTATCGTCATTATCATCGATATTATCGTCGTTATTATCGTCGTTATTATCGTCGTTAATATCGTCGTTATTATCGTCAGTAACATCGATATTATCGTCGTTATTATCGTCGTTATTATCGTGATTATCATCGTTATTATCGTCGATATTATCGTCATAATTATAATAGTATTTATCGTCGTTATTATCGTCGTTATTATCGTCGTTAATATCGTCGATAATATCGTCGTTTTATCGTCGTTATTATCGTAGTTATTATCGTCGTTATTATCCTTATTATCATCATTATTATCGTCGTTATTATCGTCGTTATTATCGTCGTTAATATCGTCGTTATTATCGTCAGTATCATCGATATTATCGTCGTTATTATCGTCGTTATAATCGTGATTATCATCGTTATTATCGTCGATATTATCGTCATAATTATAGTAGTATTTATCGTCGTTATTATTATTATCGTCGAAGATAATGACGATAATAACGACGATATTAACGACGATAATAACGACGATAATAACGACGATAAAAGGACGATAAATACTATTATAATTATGACGATAATATAGACGATATTAACGATGATAATCACGATAATAACGACGATAATAACGACGATAATATCGATGTTAATGACGATAATAACGACAATAATAACGATGATAATAACGATAATAAAGACGATTATAATGATGATAATAAGGATAATAACGACGATAATAACTACGATAATAATGATGATAATGACGATAATAACGACGATAATACCGACGATAATAACGACGATAATAATGATGATAATAAGGATAATAACGACGATAATAACTACGATAATAACGATGATAAAACGACGATATTATCGACGATAGTAAGGACGATAATAAGGACGATAATAACGACGATAATATCGATGATAATGACGATAATAACGACGATATTAACGACGATAATAACGACGATAATAACGACGATAAAAGGACGATAAAAACTATTATAATTATGACGATAATATCGACGATAATTACGATGATAATAATGATGATAATGACGATAATAACGACGATATTAACGACGATAATACCGACGAAAATAACGACAATAATAATGATGATAAGAAGGATAATAACGACGATAATAACTACGATAATAACGACGATAAAACGACGATATTATCGACGATAATAAGGACGATAATAAGGACGATAATAACGACGATAATATCGACGATTATGACGATAATAACGACGATATTAACGACGATAATAACGACGATAATAACGACGATAAAAGGACGATAATAACTATTATAATTATGACGATAATATCGACGATAATTACGATGATAATCACGATGATAACTACGATAATATCGATGTTAATGACGATAATAACGACGATATTAACGACGATAAAACGACGATATTAACGACGATAAAGCGACGATAATAACGACGATAATATCGAAGATAATGACGATAATAACGACGATATTAACGACGATAATAACGACGATAATAACGACAATAAAACGACGATAAAAACGACGATAATTATGACGATAATAACGACGATATTAGCAACGATATTAACGACAAATATTACAAGGATAATAACGATGATAATAACGATAATAACGACAATAATAACGATGATAATGACGATAATAAAGACGATAATAATTTTGATAATAAGGATAATAACGACGATATTACCTACGATAATAACGACGATAAAACGACGATATTAACGACGATATTAACGACGATAAAGCGACGATAATAACGACGATAATATCGATGATAATGACGATAATAACGACGATATTAACGACGATAATAACGACGATAATAACGACGATAAAACGACGATAAAAACGGCGATAATTATGACGATAATAACGACGATATTAGCAACGATAATAACGACGATATTAACGACAAATATTACGACGATAATACCGATGATAATAACGACGATATTAACGACGATAAAGCGACGATAATAACGACGATAATATCGATGATAATGACGATAATAACGACGATATTAACGACGATAATAACGACGATAAAACGACGAAAAAAAAAGGGATAATTATGACGATAATAACGACGATATTAGCAACGATAATAACGACGATATTAACGACAAATATTACGACGATAATAACGATGATAATAACGATAATAACGACAATAATAACGATGATAATGACGCTAATAAAGACGATAATAATGATGATAATAAGGATAATAACGACGATAATAACTAGGATAATAACGACGATAAAACGACGATATTATCGACGATAATAAGGTCGATAATAAGGACGATATTAACGACGATAATATCGATGATAATGACGATAATAACGACGATATTAACGACGATAATAACGACGATAATAACGACGATAAAAGGACGATAAAAACTATTATAATTATGACGATAATATCGACGATAATTACGATGATAATCACGATAAAAACGACGATAATATCGATGTTAATGACGATAATAACGACGATATTAACGACGATAAAACGACGATATTAACGACGATATTAACGACGGTAAAGCGACGATAATAACGACGATAATATCGAAGATAAAGACGATAATAACAACGATATTAACGACGATAAAAGGACGATAAAAACTATAATAATTATGACGATAATATCGACGATAATTACGATGATAATCACGATAATAACGACGATAATATCGATGTTAATGACGATAATAACGACGATATTAACGACGATAAAACGACGATATTAACGACGATATTAACGACGATAAAGCGACGATAATAACGACGATAATATCGAAGATAATGACGATAATAACGACGATATTAACGACGATAATAACGACGATAATAACGACGATAAAACGACGATAAAAACGACGATAATTATGACGATAATAACGACGATATTAGCAACGATAATAACGACGATATTAACGACGATAAAAGGACGATAAAAACTATTATAATTATGACGATAATATCGACGATAATTACGATGATAATCACGATAATAACGACGATAATATCGATGTTAATGACGATAATAACGACGATATTAACGACGATAAAACGACGATATTAACGACGATATTAACGACGATATTAACGACGATAAAGCGACGATAATAACGACGATAATATCGAAGATAATGACGAAAATAACGACGATATTAACGACGATAATAACGACGATAATAACGACGATAAAACGACGATAAAAACGACGATAATTATGACGATAATAACGACGATATTAGCAACGATATTAACGACAAATATTACAAGGATAATAACGATGATAATAACGATAATAACGACAATAATAACGATGATAATGACGATAATAAAGACGATAATAATGATGATAATAAGGATAATAACGACGATAATACCTACGATAATAACGACGATAAAACGACGATATAACGACGATAATAAGGACGATAATAAGGACGATAATAACGACGATAATATCGATGATAATGACGATAATAACGTCGATATTAACGACGATAATAACGACGATAATAACGACGATAAAAGGACGATAAAAACTATTATAATTATGACGATAATATCGACGATAATTACGATGATAATCACGATAATAACGACGATAATATCGATGTTAATGACGATAATAACGACGATATTAACGACGATAAAACGACGATATTAACGACGATATTAACGACGATAAAGCGACGATAATAACGACGATAATATCGAAGATAATGACGATAATAACGACGATATTAACGACGATAATAACGACGATAAAACGACGATAAAAACGACGATAATTATGACGATAATAACGACGATATTAGCAACGATATTAACGACAAAAATTACAACGATAATAACGATGATAATAACGATAATAACGACAATAATAACGATGATAATGACGATAATAAAGACGATAATAATGATGATAATAAGGATAATAACGACGATAATACATACGATAATAACGACGATAAAACGACGATATTAACGACGATAATAAAGACGATAATAAGGACGAAAATTACGACGATAATAACGACGATAATATCGAAGATAATGACGATAATAACGACGATATTAACGACGATAATAACGACGATAATAACGACGATAAAAGGACGATAAAAACTATTATAATTATGACGATAATATCGACGATAATTACGATGATAATCACGATAATAACGACGATAATATCGATGTTAATGACGATATTAACGACGATAATAACGACGATAAAACGACGATAAAAACGACGATAATTATGACGATAATAACGACGATATTAGCAACGATATTAACGACAAAAATTACAACGATAATAACGATGATAATAATGATAATAACGACAATAATAACGATGATAATGACGATAATAAAGACGATAATAATGATGATAATAAGGATAATAACGACGATAATACATACGATAATAACGACGATAAAACGACGATATTAACGACGATAATAAAGACGATAATAAGGACGAAAATTACGACGATAATAACGACGATAATATCGAAGATAATGACGATAATAACGACGATATTAACGACGATAATAACGACGATAATAACGACGATAAAAGGACGATAAAAACTATTATAATTATGACGATAATATCGACGATAATTACGATGATAATCACGATAATAACGACGATAATATCGATGTTAATGACGATAATAACGACGATATTAACGACGATAAAACGACGATATTAACGACGATATTAACGACGATAAAGCGACGATAATAACGACGATAATATCGAAGATAATGACGATAATAACGACGATATTAACGACGATAAAAGGACGATAAAAAACTATAATAATTATGACGATAATATCGACGATAATTTCGATGATAATCACGATAATAACGATGATAATATCGATGTTAATGACTATAATAACGACGATATTAACGACGATAAAACGACGATATTAACGACGATATTAACGACGATAAAGCGACGATAATAACGACGATAATATCGAAGATAATGACGATAATAACGACGATATTAACGACGATAATAACGACGATAATAACGACGATAAAACGACGATAAAAACGACGATAATTATGACGATAATAACGACGATATTAGCAACGATGATAACGAAGATATTAACGACGATAAAAGGACGATAAAAACTATTATAATTATGACGATAATGTCGACGATAATTACGATGATAATCACGATAATAACGACGATAATATCGATGTTAATGACGAAAATAACGACGATATTAATTACGATAAAACGACGATATTAACGACGATAAAGCGACGATAATAACGACGATAATATCGAAGATAATGACGATAATAACGACGATATTAACGACGATAATAACGGCGATAATAACGACGATAAAACGACGATAAAAACGACGATAATTATGACGATAATAACGTCGATATTAACGACGATAATAACGACGATAATAACGACGATAAAAGGACGATAAAAACTATAATAATTATGACGATAATATCGACGATAATTACGATGATAATCACGATAATAACGACGATAATATCGATGTTAATGACGATAATAACGACGATATTAACGACGATAAAACGACGATATTAACGACGATATTAACGACGATAAAGCGACGATAATAACGACGATAATATCGAAGATAATGACGATAATAACGACGATAAAACGACGATAAAAACGACGATAATTATGACGATAATAACGACGATATTAGCAACGATAATAACGACGATATTAACGACGATAAAAGGACGATAAAAACTATTATAATTATGACGATAATATCGACGATAATTACGATGATAATCACGATAATAACGACGATAATATCGATGTTAATGACGATAATAACGACGATATTAACGACGATAAAACGACGATATTAACGACGATATTAACGACGATATTAACGACGATAAAGCGACGATAATAACGACGATAATATCGAAGATAATGACGATAATAACGACGATATTAACGACGATAATAACGACGATAATAACGACGATAAAACGACGATAAAAACGACGATAATTATGACGATAATAACGACGATATTAGCAACGATATTAACGACAAATATTACAAGGATAATAACGATGATAATAACGATAATAACGACAATAATAACGATGATAATGACGATAATAAAGACGATAATAATGATGATAATAAGGATAATAACGACGATAATACCTACGATAATAACGACGATAAAACGACGATATAACGACGATAATAAGGACGATAATAAGGACGATAATAACGACGATAATATCGATGATAATGACGATAATAACGTCGATATTAACGACGATAATAACGACGATAATAACGACGATAAAAGGACGATAAAAACTATTATAATTATGACGATAATATCGACGATAATTACGATGATAATCACGATAATAACGACGATAATATCGATGTTAATGACGATAATAACGACGATATTAACGACGATAAAACGACGATATTAACGACGATATTAACGACGATAAAGCGACGATAATAACGACGATAATATCGAAGATAATGACGATAATAACGACGATATTAACGACGATAATAACGACGATAAAACGACGATAAAAAACGACGATAATTATGACGATAATAACGACGATATTAGCAACGATATTAACGACAAAAATTACAACGGTAATAACGATGATAATAACGATAATAACGATGATAATAACGATAATAACGACAATAATAACGATGATAATGACGATAATAAAGACGATAATAATGATGATAATAAGGATAATAACGACGATAATACATACGATAATAACGACGATAAAACGACGATATTAACGACGATAATAAAGACGATAATAAGGACGAAAATTACGACGATAATAACGACGATAATATCGAAGATAATGACGATAATAACGACGATATTAACGACGATAATAACGACGATAATAACGACGATAAAAGGACGATAAAAACTATTATAATTATGACGATAATATCGACGATAATTACGATGATAATCACGATAATAACGACGATAATATCGATGTTAATGACGATATTAACGACGATAATAACGACGATAAAACGACGATAAAAACGACGATAATTATGACGATAATAACGACGATATTAGCAACGATATTAACGACAAAAATTACAACGATAATAACGATGATAATAATGATAATAACGACAATAATAACGATGATAATGACGATAATAAAGACGATAATAATGATGATAATAAGGATAATAACGACGATAATACATACGATAATAACGACGATAAAACGACGATATTAACGACGATAATAAAGACGATAATAAGGACGAAAATTACGACGATAATAACGACGATAATATCGAAGATAATGACGATAATAACGACGATATTAACGACGATAATAACGACGATAATAACGACGATAAAAGGACGATAAAAACTATTATAATTATGACGATAATATCGACGATAATTACGATGATAATCACGATAATAACGACGATAATATCGATGTTAATGACGATAATAACGACGATATTAACGACAATAAAACGACGATATTAACGACGATATTAACGACGATAAAGCGACGATAATAACGACGATAATATCGAAGATAATGACGATAATAACGACGATATTAACGACGATAAAAGGACGATAAAAACTATAATAATTATGACGATAATATCGACGATAATTTCGATGATAATCACGATAATAACGATGATAATATCGATGTTAATGACGATAATAACGACGATATTAACGACGATAAAACGACGATATTAACGACGATATTAACGACGATAAAGCGACGATAATAACGACGATAATATCGAAGATAATGACGATAATAACGACGATATTAACGACGATAATAACGACGATAATAACGACGATAAAACGACGATAAAAACGACGATAATTATGACGATAATAACGACGATATTAGCAACGATGATAACGAAGATATTAACGACGATAAAAGGACGATAAAAACTATTATAATTATGACGATAATGTCGACGATAATTACGATGATAATCACGATAATAACGACGATAATATCGATGTTAATGACGAAAATAACGACGATATTAATTACGATAAAACGACGATATTAACGACGATAAAGCGACGATAATAACGACGATAATATCGAAGATAATGACGATAATAACGACGATATTAACGACGATAATAACGGCGATAATAACGACGATAAAACGACGATAAAAACGACGATAATTATGACGATAATAACGTCGATATTAACGACGATAATAACGACGATAATAACGACGATAAAAGGACGATAAAAACTATAATAATTATGACGATAATATCGACGATAATTACGATGATAATCACGATAATAACGACGATAATATCGATGTTAATGACGATAATAACGACGATATTAACGACGATAAAACGACGATATTAACGACGATATTAACGACGATAAAGCGACGATAATAACGACGATAATATCGAAGATAATGACGATAATAACGACGATATTAACGACGATAATAACGACGATAATAACGACGATAAAACGACGATAAAAACGACGATAATTATGACGATAATAACGACGATATTAGCAACGATGATAACGAAAATATTAACGACGATAAAAGGACGATAAAAACTATTATAATTATGACGATAATGTCGACGATAATTACGATGATAATCACGATAATAACGACGATAATATCGATGTTAATGACGATAATAACGACGATATTAACGACGATATTAACGACGATAAAGCGACGATAATAACGACGATAATATCGAAGATAATGACGATAATAACGACGATATTAACGACGATAATAACGACGATAATAACGACGATAAAACGACGATATTAACGACGATAATAAGGACGATAATAAGGACGATAATAACGACGATAATATCGATGATAATGACGATAATAACGTCGATATTAACGACGATAATAACGACGATAATAACGACGATAAAAGGACGATAAAAACTATTATAATTATGACGATAATATCGACGATAATTACGATGATAATCACGATAATAACGACGATAATATCGATGTTAATGACGAAAATAACGACGATATTAATTACGATAAAACGACGATATTAACGACGATATTAACGACGATAAAGCGACGATAATAACGACGATAATATCGAAGATAATGACGATAATAACGACGATATTAACGACGATAATAACGGCGATAATAACGACGATAAAACGACGATAAAAACGACGATAATTATGACGATAATAACGACGATATTAGCAACGATAATAACGACGATATTAACGACGATAAAAGGACGATAAAAACTATAATAATTATGACGATAATATCGACGATAATTACGATGATAATCTCGATAATAACGACGATAATATCGATGTTAATGACGATCATAACGACGATATTAACGACGATAAAACGACGATATTAACGACGATATTAACGACGATAAAGCGACGATAATAACGACGATAATATCGAAGATAATGACGATAATAACGACGATATTAACGACGATAATAACGACGATAATAACGACGATAAAACGACGATAAAAACGACGATAATTATGACGATAATAACGACGATATTAGCAACGATGATAACGAAGATATTAACGACGATAAAAGGACGATAAAAACTATTATAATTATGACGATAATATCGACGATAATTACGATGATAATCACGATAATAACGACGATAATATCGATGTTAATGACGATAATAACGACGATATTAACGACGATATTAACGACGATAAAGCGACGATAATAACGACGATAATATCGAAGATAATGACGATAATAACGACGATATTAACGACGATAATAACGACGATAATAACGACGATAAAACGACGATATTAACGACGATAATAAGGACGATAATAAGGACGATAATAACGACGATAATATCGATGATAATGACGATAATAACGTCGATATTAACGACGATAATAACGACGATAATAACGACGATAAAAGGACGATAAAAACTATTATAATTATGACGATAATATCGACGATAATTACGATGATAATCACGATAATAACGACGATAATATCGATGATAATGACGATAATAACGTCGATATTAACGACGATAATAACGACGATAATAACGACGATAAAAGGACGATAAAAACTATTATAATTATGACGATAATATCGACGATAATTACGATGATAATCACGATAATAACGACGATAATATCGATGTTAATGACGAAAATAACGACGATATTAACGACGATAAAACGACGATATTAACGACGATATTAACGACGATAAAGCGACGATAATAACGACGATAATATCGAAGATAATGACGATAATAACGACGATATTAACGACGATAATAACGACGATAAAACGACGATAAAAACGACGATAATTATGACGATAATAACGACGATATTAGCAACGATATTAACGACAAAAATTACAACGATAATAACGATGATAATAACGATAATAACGACAATAATAACGATGATAATGACGATAATAAAGACGATAATAATGATGATAATAAGGATAATAACGACGATAATACATACGATAATAACGACGATAAAACGACGATATTAACGACGATAATAAAGACGATAATAAGGACGAAAATTACGACGATAATAACGACGATAATATCGAAGATAATGACGATAATAACGACGATATTAACGACGATAATAACGACGATAATAACGACGATAAAAGGACGATAAAAACTATTATAATTATGACGATAATATCGACGATAATTACGATGATAATCACGATAATAACGACGATAATATCGATGTTAATGACGATATTAACGACGATAATAACGACGATAAAACGACGATAAAAACGACGATAATTATGACGATAATAACGACGATATTAGCAACGATATTAACGACAAAAATTACAACGATAATAACGATGATAATAATGATAATAACGACAATAATAACGATGATAATGACGATAATAAAGACGATAATAATGATGATAATAAGGATAATAACGACGATAATACATACGATAATAACGACGATAAAACGACGATATTAACGACGATAATAAAGACGATAATAAGGACGAAAATTACGACGATAATAACGACGATAATATCGAAGATAATGACGATAATAACGACGATATTAACGACGATAAAACGACGATAATAACGACGATAAAAGGACGATAAAAAACTATTATAATTATGACGATAATATCGACGATAATTACGATGATAATCACGATAATAACGACGATAATATCGATGTTAATGACGATAATAACGACGATATTAACGACGATAAAACGACGATATTAACGACGATATTAACGACGATAAAGCGACGATAATAACGACGATAATATCGAAGATAATGACGATAATAACGACGATATTAACGACGATAAAAGGACGATAAAAACTATAATAATTATGACGATAATATCGACGATAATTTCGATGATAATCACGATAATAACGATGATAATATCGATGTTAATGACGATAATAACGACGATATTAACGACGATAAAACGACGATATTAACGACGATATTAACGACGATAAAGCGACGATAATAACGACGATAATATCGAAGATAATGACGATAATAACGACGATATTAACGACGATAATAACGACGATAATAACGACGATAAAACGACGATAAAAACGACGATAATTATGACGATAATAACGACGATATTAGCAACGATGATAACGAAGATATTAACGACGATAAAAGGACGATAAAAACTATTATAATTATGACGATAATGTCGACGATAATTACGATGATAATCACGATAATAACGACGATAATATCGATGTTAATGACGAAAATAACGACGATATTAATTACGATAAAACGACGATATTAACGACGATAAAGCGACGATAATAACGACGATAATATCGAAGATAATGACGATAATAACGACGATATTAACGACGATAATAACGGCGATAATAACGACGATAAAACGACGATAAAAACGACGATAATTATGACGATAATAACGTCGATATTAACGACGATAATAACGACGATAATAACGACGATAAAAGGACGATAAAAACTATAATAATTATGACGATAATATCGACGATAATTACGATGATAATCACGATAATAACGACGATAATATCGATGTTAATGACGATAATAACGACGATATTAACGACGATAAAACGACGATATTAACGACGATATTAACGACGATAAAGCGACGATAATAACGACGATAATATCGAAGATAATGACGATAATAACGACGATAAAACGACGATAAAAACGACGATAATTATGACGATAATAACGACGATATTAGCAACGATAATAACGACGATATTAACGACGATAAAAGGACGATAAAAACTATTATAATTATGACGATAATATCGACGATAATTACGATGATAATCACGATAATAACGACGATAATATCGATGTTAATGACGATAATAACGACGATATTAACGACGATAAAACGACGATATTAACGACGATATTAACGACGATATTAACGACGATAAAGCGACGATAATAACGACGATAATATCGAAGATAATGACGAAAATAACGACGATATTAACGACGATAATAACGACGATAATAACGACGATAAAACGACGATAAAAAACGACGATAATTATGACGATAATAACGACGATATTAGCAACGATATTAACGACAAATATTACAAGGATAATAACGATGATAATAACGATAATAACGACAATAATAACGATGATAATGACGATAATAAAGACGATAATAATGATGATAATAAGGATAATAACGACGATAATACCTACGATAATAACGACGATAAACGACGATATAACGACGATAATAAGGACGATAATAAGGACGATAATAACGACGATAATATCGATGATAATGACGATAATAACGTCGATATTAACGACGATAATAACGACGATAATAACGACGATAAAAAGACGATAAAAACTATTATAATTATGACGATAATATCGACGATAATTACGATGATAATCACGATAATAACGACGATAATATCGATGTTAATGACGATAATAA
>CAJVQJ010000122.1:0-31058 GCA_911387685.1 Dolichovespula media
TTATCGTCGTTAATATCGTCGTTATTATCGTCGTTAATATCGTCGTTATTATCGTCGTTAATATCGTTATTATCATCGTTGTTATCGTCCTTATTATCCTCATAATTATCGTCGTTAATATCGTCGTAATTTTGTCACAATCATCGTCGTTAATGTCGTCGTTAATATCGTCATTATCATCCTTGTTATCGTCCTTATCATCCTCATAATTATCGTCGTTAATATCGTCGTTATTTTGTCATAATCATCGTCGTTAATGTCGTCGTTATTATCGTCATTATCTACGTTGTTATCGTCATAAATATCATCGATAATATCGTCGTTATTATTGTCATTATCTTCTTTTTATCGTCGTTATTAACGTCGTTATTATCGTCGTTAATATCGTCGTTAATATCGTCATTATCATCGTTGTTATCGTCCTTATTATCCTCATAATTATCGTCGTTAATATCGTCGTTATTTGTCATAATCATCGTCGTTAATGTCGTCGTTATTATCGTCATTATCTACGTTGTTATCGTCATAAATATCATCGATAATATCGTCGTTATTATTGTCATTATCTTCTTTTTATCGTCGTTATTAACGTCGTTATTATCGTCGTTAATATCGTCGTTATTATCGTCATTGTCATCGTTGTTATCGTCGTTATTATCCTCATAATTATCGTCGTTATTATCGTCGTTATTTCGTCATTATCATCGTTGTTATCGTCGTTATTATCGTCGTTAATATCGTCATTATCATCGTTGTTATCGTCCTTATTATCCTCATAATTATCGTCGTTAATATCGTCGTTATTTTGTCACAATCATCGTCGTTAATGTCGTCGTTATTATCGTCATTATCATCGTTGTTATCGTCCTTATCATCCTCATAATTATCGTCGTTAATATCGTCGTTATTTTGTCATAATCATCGTCGTTAATATCGTCGTTATTATCGTCATTATCTACGTTGTTATCGTCATAAATATCATCGATAATATCGTCGTTATTATTGTCATTATTTTCTTTTTATCGTCGTTATTAACGTCGTTATTATCGTCGTTAATATCGTCGTTAATATCGTCATTATCATCGTTGTTATTGTCCTTATTATCCTCATAATTATCGTCGTTAATATCGTCGTTATTTTGTCATAATCATCGTCGTTAATGTCGTCGTTATTATCGTCATTATCTACGTTGTTATCGTCATAAATATCATCGATAATATCGTCGTTATTATTGTCATTATCTTCTTTTTATCGTCGTTATTAACGTCGTTATTATCGTCGTTAATATCGTCGTTAATATCGTCATTATCATCGTTGTTATCGTCCTTATTATCCTCATAATTATCGTCGTTAATATCGTCGTTATTTTGTCACAATCATCGTCGTTAATGTCGTCGTTATTATCGTCATTATCTACGTTGTTATCGTCATAAATATCATCGATAATATCGTCGTTATTATTGTAATTATCTTCTTTTTATCGTCGTTATTAACGTCGTTATTATCGTCGTTAATATCGTCGTATATATCGTCATTATCATCGTTGTTATCGTCCTTATCATCCTCATAATTATCGTCGTTAATATCGTCGTTATTTTGTCATAATCATCGTCGTTAATGTCGTCGTTATTATCGTCATTATCTACGTTGTTATCGTCATAAATATCATCGATAATATCGTCGTTATTATTGTCATTATCTTCTTTTTATTGTCTTTATTATCGTCGTTAATATCGTCGTTATTATCGTCGTTAATATCGTCGTTATTATCGTCGTTAATATCGTCGTTAATATCGTCATTATCATCGTTGTTATCGTCCTTATTATCCTCATAATTATCGTCGTTAATATCGTCGTTATTATCGTTATTATCATCGTTGTTATCGTCGTTATTATCCGCATAATTATCGTCGTTAATATCGTCGTTATTATCGTTGTTATCGTCCTTATTATCCTCATAATTATCGTCGTTAATATCGTCGTTATTTTGTCACAATCATCGTCGTTAATGTCGTCGTTATTATCGTCATTATCATCGTTGTTATCGTCCTTATCATCCTCATAATTATCGTCGTTAATATCGTCGTTATTTTGTCATAATCATCGTCGTTAATGTCGTCGTTATTATCGTCATTATCTACGTTGTTATCGTCATAAATATCATCGATAATATCGTCGTTATTATTGTCATTATCTTCTTTTTATCGTCGTTATTAACGTCGTTATTATCGTCGTTAATATCGTCGTTAATATCGTCATTATAATCGTTGTTATCGTCCTTATTATCCTCATAATTATCGTCGTTAATATCGTCGTTATTTTGTCATAAACATCGTCGCTAATGTCGTCGTTATTATCGTCATTATCATCGTTGTTATCGTCCTTATCATCCTCATAATTATCGTCGTTAATATCGTCGTTATTTTGTCATAATCATCGTCGTTAATGGCGTCGTTATTATCTTCATTATCTTCGTTGTTATCGTCATAAATATCATCGATAATATCGTCGTTATTATTGTCATTATCTTCTTTTTATTGTCTTTATTATCGTCGTTAATATCGTCGTTATTATCGTCGTTAATATCGTCGTTAATATCGTCATTATCATCGTTGTTATCGTCCTTATTATCCTCATAATTATCGTCGTTAATATCGTCGTTATTTTGTCATAATCATCGTCGTTAATGTCGTCGTTATTATCGTCATTATCTACGTTGTTATCGTCATAAATATCATCGATAATATCGTCGTTATTATTGTCATTATCTTCTTTTTATCGTCGTTATTAACGTCGTTATTATCGTCGTTAATATCGTCGTTAATATCGTCATTATAATCGTTGTTATCGTCCTTATTATCCTCATAATTATCGTCGTTAATATCGTCGTTATTTTGTCATAAACATCGTCGCTAATGTCGTCGTTATTATCGTCATTATCATCGTTGTTATCGTCCTTATCATCCTCATAATTATCGTCGTTAATATCGTCGTTATTTTGTCATAATCATCGTCGTTAATGTCGTCGTTATTATCGTCATTATCTTCGTTGTTATCGTCATAAATATCATCGATAATATCGTCGTTATTATTGTCAATATCTTCTTTTTATCGTCGTTATTAACGTCGTTATTATCGTCGTTAATATCGTCGTTAATATCGTCATTATCATCGTTGTTATCGTCCTTATTATCCTCATAATTATCGTCGTTAATATCGTCGTTATTTTGTCACAATCATCGTCGTTAATGTCGTCGTTATTATCGTCATTATCTACGTTGTTATCGTCATAAATATTATCGTTAATATCGCCGTTATTATTGACATTATCTTCTTTTTATTGTCTTTATTATCGTCGTTAATATCGTCGTTATTATCGTCGTTAATATCGTCGTTAATATCGTCATTATCATCGTTGTTATCGTCCTTATCATCCTCATAATTATCGTCGTTAATATCGTCGTTATTTTGTCATAATCATCGTCGTTAATGTCGTCGTTATTATCGTCATTATCTACGTTGTTATTGTCATAAATATCATCGATAATATCGTCGTTATTATTGTCATTATCTTCTTTTTATTGTCTTTATTATCGTCGTTAATATCGTCGTTATTATCGTCGTTAATATCGTCGTTAATATCGTCATTATCATCGTTGTTATCGTCCTTATTATCCTCATAATTATCGTCGTTAATATCGTCGTTATTTTGTCATAATCATCGTCGTTAATGTCGTCGTTATTATCGTCATTATCTACGTTGTTATCGTCATAAATATCATCGATAATATCGTCGTTATTATTGTCATTATCTTCTTTTTATCGTCGTTATTAACGTCGTTATTATCGTCGTTAATATCGTCGTTAATATCGTCATTATAATCGTTGTTATCGTCCTTATTATCCTCATAATTATCGTCGTTAATATCGTCGTTATTTTGTCATAAACATCGTCGCTAATGTCGTCGTTATTATCGTCATTATCATCGTTGTTATCGTCCTTATCATCCTCATAATTATCGTCGTTAATATCGTCGTTATTTTGTCATAATCATCGTCGTTAATGTCGTCGTTATTATCGTCATTATCTTCGTTGTTATCGTCATAAATATCATCGATAATATCGTCGTTATTATTGTCATTATCTTCTTTTTATCGTCGTTATTAACGTCGTTATTATCGTCGTTAATATCGTCGTTATTATCGTCATTGTCATCGTTGTTATCGTCGTTATTATCCTCATAATTATCGTCGTTATTATCGTCGTTATTTCGTCATTATCATCGTTGTTATCGTCGTTATTATCGTCGTTAATATCGTCATTATCATCGTTGTTATCGTCCTTATTATCCTCATAATTATCGTCGTTAATATCTTCGTTATTTTGTCACAATCATCGTCGTTAATGTCGTCGTTATTATCGTCATTATCATCGTTGTTATCGTCCTTATCATCCTCATAATTATCGTCGTTAATATCGTCGTTATTTTGTCATAATCATCGTCGTTAATATCGTCGTTATTATCGTCATTATCTACGTTGTTATCGTCATAAATATCATCGATAATATCGTCGTTATTATTGTCATTATTTTCTTTTTATCGTCGTTATTAACGTCGTTATTATCGTCGTTAATATCGTCGTTAATATCGTCATTATCATCGTTGTTATTGTCCTTATTATCCTCATAATTATCGTCGTTAATATCGTCGTTATTTTGTCATAATCATCGTCGTTAATGTCGTCGTTATTATCGTCATTATCTACGTTGTTATCGTCATAAATATCATCGATAATATCGTCGTTATTATTGTCATTATCTTCTTTTTATCGTCGTTATTAACGTCGTTATTATCGTCGTTAATATCGTCGTTAATATCGTCATTATCATCGTTGTTATCGTCCTTATTATCCTCATAATTATCGTCGTTAATATCGTCGTTATTTTGTCACAATCATCGTCGTTAATGTCGTCGTTATTATCGTCATTATCTACGTTGTTATCGTCATAAATATCATCGATAATATCGTCGTTATTATTGTAATTATCTTCTTTTTATCGTCGTTATTAACGTCGTTATTATCGTCGTTAATATCGTCGTATATATCGTCATTATCATCGTTGTTATCGTCCTTATCATCCTCATAATTATCGTCGTTAATATCGTCGTTATTTTGTCATAATCATCGTCGTTAATGTCGTCGTTATTATCGTCATTATCTACGTTGTTATCGTCATAAATATCATCGATAATATCGTCGTTATTATTGTCATTATCTTCTTTTTATTGTCTTTATTATCGTCGTTAATATCGTCGTTATTATCGTCGTTAATATCGTCGTTATTATCGTCGTTAATATCGTCGTTAATATCGTCATTATCATCGTTGTTATCGTCCTTATTATCCTCATAATTATCGTCGTTAATATCGTCGTTATTATCGTTATTATCATCGTTGTTATCGTCGTTATTATCCGCATAATTATCGTCGTTAATATCGTCGTTATTATCGTTGTTATCGTCCTTATTATCCTCATAATTATCGTCGTTAATATCGTCGTTATTTTGTCACAATCATCGTCGTTAATGTCGTCGTTATTATCGTCATTATCATCGTTGTTATCGTCCTTATCATCCTCATAATTATCGTCGTTAATATCGTCGTTATTTTGTCATAATCATCGTCGTTAATGTCGTCGTTATTATCGTCATTATCTACGTTGTTATCGTCATAAATATCATCGATAATATCGTCGTTATTATTGTCATTATCTTCTTTTTATCGTCGTTATTAACGTCGTTATTATCGTCGTTAATATCGTCGTTAATATCGTCATTATAATCGTTGTTATCGTCCTTATTATCCTCATAATTATCGTCGTTAATATCGTCGTTATTTTGTCATAAACATCGTCGCTAATGTCGTCGTTATTATCGTCATTATCATCGTTGTTATCGTCCTTATCATCCTCATAATTATCGTCGTTAATATCGTCGTTATTTTGTCATAATCATCGTCGTTAATGGCGTCGTTATTATCTTCATTATCTTCGTTGTTATCGTCATAAATATCATCGATAATATCGTCGTTATTATTGTCATTATCTTCTTTTTATTGTCTTTATTATCGTCGTTAATATCGTCGTTATTATCGTCGTTAATATCGTCGTTAATATCGTCGTTATTATCGTTGTTATCGTCCTTATTATCCTCATAATTATCGTCGTTAATATCGTCGTTATTTTGTCACAATCATCGTCGTTAATGTCGTCGTTATTATCGTCATTATCATCGTTGTTATCGTCCTTATCATCCTCATAATTATCGTCGTTAATATCGTCGTTATTTTGTCATAATCATCGTCGTTAATGTCGTCGTTATTATCGTCATTATCTACGTTGTTATCGTCATAAATATCATCGATAATATCGTCGTTATTATTGTCATTATCTTCTTTTTATCGTCGTTATTAACGTCGTTATTATCGTCGTTAATATCGTCGTTAATATCGTCATTATAATCGTTGTTATCGTCCTTATTATCCTCATAATTATCGTCGTTAATATCGTCGTTATTTTGTCATAAACATCGTCGCTAATGTCGTCGTTATTATCGTCATTATCATCGTTGTTATCGTCCTTATCATCCTCATAATTATCGTCGTTAATATCGTCGTTATTTTGTCATAATCATCGTCGTTAATGGCGTCGTTATTATCTTCATTATCTTCGTTGTTATCGTCATAAATATCATCGATAATATCGTCGTTATTATTGTCATTATCTTCTTTTTATTGTCTTTATTATCGTCGTTAATATCGTCGTTATTATCGTCGTTAATATCGTCGTTAATATCGTCATTATCATCGTTGTTATCGTCCTTATTATCCTCATAATTATCGTCGTTAATATCGTCGTTATTTTGTCATAATCATCGTCGTTAATGTCGTCGTTATTATCGTCATTATCTACGTTGTTATCGTCATAAATATCATCGATAATATCGTCGTTATTATTGTCATTATCTTCTTTTTATCGTCGTTATTAACGTCGTTATTATCGTCGTTAATATCGTCGTTAATATCGTCATTATAATCGTTGTTATCGTCCTTATTATCCTCATAATTATCGTCGTTAATATCGTCGTTATTTTGTCATAAACATCGTCGCTAATGTCGTCGTTATTATCGTCATTATCATCGTTGTTATCGTCCTTATCATCCTCATAATTATCGTCGTTAATATCGTCGTTATTTTGTCATAATCATCGTCGTTAATGTCGTCGTTATTATCGTCATTATCTTCGTTGTTATCGTCATAAATATCATCGATAATATCGTCGTTATTATTGTCAATATCTTCTTTTTATCGTCGTTATTAACGTCGTTATTATCGTCGTTAATATCGTCGTTAATATCGTCATTATCATCGTTGTTATCGTCCTTATTATCCTCATAATTATCGTCGTTAATATCGTCGTTATTTTGTCACAATCATCGTCGTTAATGTCGTCGTTATTATCGTCATTATCTACGTTGTTATCGTCATAAATATTATCGTTAATATCGCCGTTATTATTGACATTATCTTCTTTTTATTGTCTTTATTATCGTCGTTAATATCGTCGTTATTATCGTCGTTAATATCGTCGTTAATATCGTCATTATCATCGTTGTTATCGTCCTTATCATCCTCATAATTATCGTCGTTAATATCGTCGTTATTTTGTCATAATCATCGTCGTTAATGTCGTCGTTATTATCGTCATTATCTACGTTGTTATTGTCATAAATATCATCGATAATATCGTCGTTATTATTGTCATTATCTTCTTTTTATTGTCTTTATTATCGTCGTTAATATCGTCGTTATTATCGTCGTTAATATCGTCGTTAATATCGTCATTATCATCGTTGTTATCGTCCTTATTATCCTCATAATTATCGTCGTTAATATCGTCGTTATTTTGTCATAATCATCGTTGTTATCGTCGTTATTATCCGCATAATTATCGTCGTTAATATCGTCGTTATTATCGTCATTGTCATCGTTGTTATCGTCGTTATTATCCTCATAATTATCGTCGTTATTATCGTCGTTATTTCGTCATTATCATCGTTGTTATCGTCGTTATTATCGTCGTTAATATCGTCATTATCATCGTTATTATCGTCGTTAATATCGTCGTTAATATCGTCATTATCATCGTTGTTATCGTCCTTATTATCCTCATAATTATCGTCGTTAATATCGTCGTTATTTTGTCATAATCATCGTCGTTAATGTCGTCGTTATTATCGTCATTATCTACGTTGTTATCGTCATAAATATCATCGATAATATCGTCGTTATTATTGTCATTATCTTCTTTTTATCGTCGTTATTAACGTCGTTATTATCGTCGTTAATATCGTCGTTAATATCGTCATTATCATCGTTGTTATCGTCCTTATTATCCTCATAATTATCGTCGTTAATATCGTCGTTATTTTGTCATAAACATCGTCGCTAATGTCGTCGTTATTATCGTCATTATCATCGTTGTTATCGTCCTTATCATCCTCATAATTATCGTCGTTAATATCGTCGTTATTTTGTCATAATCATCGTCGTTAATGTCGTCGTTATTATCGTCATTATCTTCGTTGTTATCGTCATAAATATCATCGATAATATCGTCGTTATTATTGTCATTATCTTCTTTTTATTGTCTTTATTATCGTCGTTAATATCGTCGTTATTATCGTCGTTAATATCGTCGTTAATATCGTCATTATCATCGTTGTTATCGTCCTTATCATCCTCATAATTATCGTCGTTAATATCGTCGTTATTTTGTCATAATCATCGTCGTTAATGTCGTCGTTATTATCGTCATTATCTACGTTGTTATCGTCATAAATATCATCGATAATATCGTCGTTATTATTGTCATTATCTTCTTTTTATCGTCGTTATTAACGTCGTTATTATCGTAGTTAATATCGTCGTTAATATCGTCATTATCATCGTTGTTATCGTCCTTATTATCCTCATAATTATCGTCGTTAATATCGTCGTTATTTTGTCACAATCATCGTCGTTAATGTCGTCGTTATTATCGTCATTATCATCGTTGTTATCGTCCTTATCATCCTCATAATTATCGTCGTAAATATCGTCGTTATTTTGTCATAATCATCGTCGTTAATGTCGTCGTTATTATCGTCATTATCTACGTTGTTATCGTCATAAATATTATCGTTAATATCGTCGTTATTATTGTCATTATCTTCTTTTTATTGTCTTTATTATCGTCGTTAATATCGTCGTTATTATCGTCGTTAATATCGTCATTATCATCGTTGTTATCGTCCTTATTATCCTCATAATTATCGTCGTTAATATCGTCGTTATTTTGTCCTAATCATCGTCGTTAATGTCGTCGTTATTATCGTCATTATCTACGTTGTTATCGTCATAAATATCATCGATAATATCGTCGTTATTATTGTAATTATCTTCTTTTTATCGTCGTTATTAACGTCGTTATTATCGTCGTTAATATCGTCGTTAATATCGTCATTATCATCGTTGTTATCGTCCTTATCATCCTCATAATTATCGTCGTTAATATCGTCGTTATTTTGTCATAATCATCGTCGTTAATGTCGTCGTTATTATCGTCATTATCTACGTTGTTATCGTCATAAATATCATCGATAATATCGTCGTTATTATTGTCATTATCTTCTTTTTATTGTCTTTATTATCGTCGTTAATATCGTCGTTATTATCGTCGTTAATATCGTCGTTATTATCGTCGTTAATATCGTCGTTAATATCGTCATTATCATCGTTGTTATCGTCCTTATCATCCTCATAATTATCGTCGTTAATATCGTCGTTATTTTGTCATAATCATCGTCGTTAATGTCGTCGTTATTATCGTCATTATCTACGTTGTTATCGTCATAAATATCATCGATAATATCGTCGTTATTATTGTCATTATCTTCTTTTTATCGTCGTTATTAACGTCGTTATTATCGTCGTTAATATCGTCGTTAATATCGTCATTATAATCGTTGTTATCGTCCTTATTATCCTCATAATTATCGTCGTTAATATCGTCGTTATTTTGTCATAAACATCGTCGCTAATGTCGTCGTTATTATCGTCATTATCATCGTTGTTAACGTCCTTATCATCCTCATAATTATCGTCGTTAATATCGTCGTTATTTTGTCATAATCATCGTCGTTAATGTCGTCGTTATTATCGTCATTATCTTCGTTGTTATCGTCATAAATATCATCGATAATATCGTCGTTATTATTGTCATTATCTTCTTTTTATTGTCTTTATTATCGTCGTTAATATCGTCGTTATTATCGTCGTTAATATCGTCGTTAATATCGTCATTATCATCGTTGTTATCGTCCTTATTATCCTCATAATTATCGTCGTTAATATCGTCGTTATTTTGTCATAATCATCGTCGTTAATGTCGTCGTTATTATCGTCATTATCTACGTTGTTATCGTCATAAATATCATCGATAATATCGTCGTTATTATTGTCATTATCTTCTTTTTATCGTCGTTATTAACGTCGTTATTATCGTCGTTAATATCGTCGTTAATATCGTCATTATAATCGTTGTTATCGTCCTTATTATCCTCATAATTATCGTCGTTAATATCGTCGTTATTTTGTCATAAACATCGTCGCTAATGTCGTCGTTATTATCGTCATTATCATCGTTGTTATCGTCCTTATCATCCTCATAATTATCGTCGTTAATATCGTCGTTATTTTGTCATAATCATCGTCGTTAATGTCGTCGTTATTATCGTCATTATCTTCGTTGTTATCGTCATAAATATCATCGATAATATCGTCGTTATTATTGTCATTATCTTCTTTTTATCGTCGTTATTAACGTCGTTATTATCGTCGTTAATATCGTCGTTAATATCGTCATTATCATCGTTGTTATCGTCCTTATTATCCTCATAATTAGCGTCGTTAATATCGTCGTTATTTTGTCACAATCATCGTCGTTAATGTCGTCGTTATTATCGTCATTATCTACGTTGTTATCGTCATAAATATTATCGTTAATATCGCCGTTATTATTGACATTATCTTCTTTTTATTGTCTTTATTATCGTCGTTAATATCGTCGTTATTATCGTCGTTAATATCGTCGTTAATATCGTCATTATCATCGTTGTTATCGTCCTTATTATCCTCATAATTATCGTCGTTAATATCGTCGTTATTTTGTCACAATCATCGTCGTTAATGTCGTCGTTATTATCGTCATTATCATCGTTGTTATCGTCCTTATCATCCTCATAATTATCGTCGTAAATATCGTCGTTATTTTGTCACAATCATCGTCGTTAATGTCGTCGTTATTATCGTCATTATCATCGTTGTTATCGTCCTTATCATCCTCATAATTATCGTCGTAAATATCGTCGTTATTTTGTCATAATCATCGTCGTTAATGTCGTCGTTATTATCGTCATTATCTACGTTGTTATCGTCATAAATATTATCGTTAATATCGTCGTTATTATTGTCATTATCTTCTTATTATTGTCTTTATTATCGTCGTTAATATCGTCGTTATTATCGTCGTTAATATCGTCATTATCATCGTTGTTATCGTCCTTATTATCCTCATAATTATCGTCGTTAATATCGTCGTTATTTTGTCCTAATCATCGTCGTTAATGTCGTCGTTATTATCGTCATTATCTACGTTGTTATCGTCATAAATATCATCGATAATATCGTCGTTATTATTGTAATTATCTTCTTTTTATCGTCGTTATTAACGTCGTTATTATCGTCGTTAATATCGTCGTTAATATCGTCATTATCATCGTTGTTATCGTCCTTATCATCCTCATAATTATCGTCGTTAATATCGTCGTTATTTTGTCATAATCATCGTCGTTAATGTCGTCGTTATTATCGTCATTATCTACGTTGTTATCGTCATAAATATCATCGATAATATCGTCGTTATTATTGTCATTATCTTCTTTTTATTGTCTTTATTATCGTCGTTAATATCGTCGTTATTATCGTCGTTAATATCGTCGTTATTATCGTCGTTAATATCGTTATTATCATCGTTGTTATCGTCCTTATTATCCTCATAATTATCGTCGTTAATATCGTCGTAATTTTGTCACAATCATCGTCGTTAATGTCGTCGTTAATATCGTCATTATCATCCTTGTTATCGTCCTTATCATCCTCATAATTATCGTCGTTAATATCGTCGTTATTTTGTCATAATCATCGTCGTTAATGTCGTCGTTATTATCGTCATTATCTACGTTGTTATCGTCATAAATATCATCGATAATATCGTCGTTATTATTGTCATTATCTTCTTTTTATCGTCTTTATTAACGTCGTTATTATCGTCGTTAATATCGTCGTTAATATCGTCATTATCATCGTTGTTATCGTCCTTATTATCCTCATAATTATCGTCGTTAATATCGTCGTTATTTTGTCATAATCATCGTCGTTAATGTCGTCGTTATTATCGTCATTATCTACGTTGTTATCGTCATAAATATCATCGATAATATCGTCGTTATTATTGTCATTATCTTCTTTTTATCGTCGTTATTAACGTCGTTATTATCGTCGTTAATATCGTCGTTATTATCGTCATTGTCATCGTTGTTATCGTCGTTATTATCCTCATAATTATCGTCGTTATTATCGTCGTAATTTCGTCATTATCATCGTTGTTATCGTCGTTATTATCGTCGTTAATATCGTCATTATCATCGTTGTTATCGTCCTTATTATCCTCATAATTATCGTCGTTAATATCGTCGTTATTTTGTCACAATCATCGTCGTTAATGTCGTCGTTATTATCGTCATTATCATCGTTGTTATCGTCCTTATCATCCTCATAATTATCGTCGTTAATATCGTCGTTATTTTGTCATAATCATCGTCGTTAATATCGTCGTTATTATCGTCATTATCTACGTTGTTATCGTCATAAATATCATCGATAATATCGTCGTTATTATTGTCATTATTTTCTTTTTATCGTCGTTATTAACGTCGTTATTATCGTCGTTAATATCGTCGTTAATATCGTCATTATCATCGTTGTTATTGTCCTTATTATCCTCATAATTATCGTCGTTAATATCGTCGTTATTTTGTCATAATCATCGTCGTTAATGTCGTCGTTATTATCGTCATTATCTACGTTGTTATCGTCATAAATATCATCGATAATATCGTCGTTATTATTGTCATTATCTTCTTTTTATCGTCGTTATTAACGTCGTTATTATCGTCGTTAATATCGTCGTTAATATCGTCATTATCATCGTTGTTATCGTCCTTATTATCCTCATAATTATCGTCGTTAATATCGTCGTTATTTTGTCACAATCATCGTCGTTAATGTCGTCGTTATTATCGTCATTATCTACGTTGTTATCGTCATAAATATCATCGATAATATCGTCGTTATTATTGTCATTATCTTCTTTTTATCGTCGTTATTAACGTCGTTATTATCGTCGTTAATATCGTCGTTAATATCGTCATTATAATCGTTGTTATCGTCCTTATTATCCTCATAATTATCGTCGTTAATATCGTCGTTATTTTGTCATAAACATCGTCGCTAATGTCGTCGTTATTATCGTCGTTAATATCGTCGTTAATATCGTCATTATCATCGTTGTTATCGTCCTTATCATCCTCATAATTATCGTCGTTAATATCGTCGTTATTTTGTCATAATCATCGTCGTTAATGTCGTCGTTATTATCGTCATTATCTACGTTGTTATTGTCATAAATATCATCGATAATATCGTCGTTATTATTGTCATTATCTTCTTTTTATTGTCTTTATTATCGTCGTTAATATCGTCGTTATTATCGTCGTTAATATCGTCGTTAATATCGTCATTATCATCGTTGTTATCGTCCTTATTATCCTCATAATTATCGTCGTTAATATCGTCGTTATTATCGTTATTATCATCGTTGTTATCGTCGTTATTATCCGCATAATTATCGTCGTTAATATCGTCGTTATTATCGTCATTGTCATCGTTGTTATCGTCGTTATTATCCTCATAATTATCGTCGTTATTATCGTCGTTATTTCGTCATTATCATCGTTGTTATCGTCGTTATTATCGTCGTTAATATCGTCATTATCATCGTTGTTATCGTCGTTATTATCGTCGTTAATATCGTCATTATCATCGTAGTTATCGTCCTTATCATCCTCATAATTATCGTCGTTAATATCGTCGTTATTTTGTCATAATCGTCGTCGTTAATGTCGTCGTTATTATCGTCATTATCTACGTTGTTATCGTCATAAATAACATCGATAATATCGTCGTTATTATTGTCATTATCTTCTTTTTATCGTCGTTATTATCGTCGTTATTATCGTCGTTAATATCGTCATTATCATCGTTGTTATCGTCCTTATCATCCTCATAATTATCGTCGTTAATATCGTCGTTATTTTGTCATAATCATCGTCGTTAATGTCGTCGTTATTATCGTCATTATCTACGTTGTTATCGTCATAAATATCATCGATAATATCGTCGTTATTATTGTCATTATCTTCTTTTTATCGTCGTTATTAACGTCGTTATTATCGTCGTTAATATCGTCGTTAATATCGTCATTATCATCGTTGTTATCGTCCTTATTATCCTCATAATTATCGTCGTTAATATCGTCGTTATTTTGTCATAAACATCGTCGCTAATGTCGTCGTTATTATCGTCATTATCATCGTTGTTATCGTCCTTATCATCCTCATAATTATCGTCGTTAATATCGTCGTTATTTTGTCATAATCATCGTCGTTAATGTCGTCGTTATTATCGTCATTATCTTCGTTGTTATCGTCATAAATATCATCGATAATATCGTCGTTATTATTGTCATTATCTTCTTTTTATTGTCTTTATTATCGTCGTTAATATCGTCGTTATTATCGTCGTTAATATCGTCGTTAATATCGTCATTATCATCGTTGTTATCGTCCTTATCATCCTCATAATTATCGTCGTTAATATCGTCGTTATTTTGTCATAATCATCGTCGTTAATGTCGTCGTTATTATCGTCATTATCTACGTTGTTATCGTCATAAATATCATCGATAATATCGTCGTTATTATTGTCATTATCTTCTTTTTATCGTCGTTATTAACGTCGTTATTATCGTAGTTAATATCGTCGTTAATATCGTCATTATCATCGTTGTTATCGTCCTTATTATCCTCATAATTATCGTCGTTAATATCGTCGTTATTTTGTCACAATCATCGTCGTTAATGTCGTCGTTATTATCGTCATTATCATCGTTGTTATCGTCCTTATCATCCTCATAATTATCGTCGTAAATATCGTCGTTATTTTGTCATAATCATCGTCGTTAATGTCGTCGTTATTATCGTCATTATCTACGTTGTTATCGTCATAAATATTATCGTTAATATCGTCGTTATTATTGTCATTATCTTCTTTTTATTGTCTTTATTATCGTCGTTAATATCGTCGTTATTATCGTCGTTAATATCGTCATTATCATCGTTGTTATCGTCCTTATTATCCTCATAATTATCGTCGTTAATATCGTCGTTATTTTGTCCTAATCATCGTCGTTAATGTCGTCGTTATTATCGTCATTATCTACGTTGTTATCGTCATAAATATCATCGATAATATCGTCGTTATTATTGTAATTATCTTCTTTTTATCGTCGTTATTAACGTCGTTATTATCGTCGTTAATATCGTCGTTAATATCGTCATTATCATCGTTGTTATCGTCCTTATCATCCTCATAATTATCGTCGTTAATATCGTCGTTATTTTGTCATAATCATCGTCGTTAATGTCGTCGTTATTATCGTCATTATCTACGTTGTTATCGTCATAAATATCATCGATAATATCGTCGTTATTATTGTCATTATCTTCTTTTTATTGTCCTTATTATCGTCGTTAATATCGTCGTTATTATCGTCGTTAATATCGTCGTTATTATCGTCGTTAATATCGTCGTTAATATCGTCATTATCATCGTTGTTATCGTCCTTATCATCCTCATAATTATCGTCGTTAATATCGTCGTTATTTTGTCATAATCATCGTCGTTAATGTCGTCGTTATTATCGTCATTATCTACGTTGTTATCGTCATAAATATCATCGATAATATCGTCGTTATTATTGTCATTATCTTCTTTTTATCGTCGTTATTAACGTCGTTATTATCGTCGTTAATATCGTCGTTAATATCGTCATTATAATCGTTGTTATCGTCCTTATTATCCTCATAATTATCGTCGTTAATATCGTCGTTATTTTGTCATAAACATCGTCGCTAATGTCGTCGTTATTATCGTCATTATCATCGTTGTTAACGTCCTTATCATCCTCATAATTATCGTCGTTAATATCGTCGTTATTTTGTCATAATCATCGTCGTTAATGTCGTCGTTATTATCGTCATTATCTTCGTTGTTATCGTCATAAATATCATCGATAATATCGTCGTTATTATTGTCATTATCTTCTTTTTATTGTCTTTATTATCGTCGTTAATATCGTCGTTATTATCGTCGTTAATATCGTCGTTAATATCGTCATTATCATCGTTGTTATCGTCCTTATTATCCTCATAATTATCGTCGTTAATATCGTCGTTATTTTGTCATAATCATCGTCGTTAATGTCGTCGTTATTATCGTCATTATCTACGTTGTTATCGTCATAAATATCATCGATAATATCGTCGTTATTATTGTCATTATCTTCTTTTTATCGTCGTTATTAACGTCGTTATTATCGTCGTTAATATCGTCGTTAATATCGTCATTATAATCGTTGTTATCGTCCTTATTATCCTCATAATTATCGTCGTTAATATCGTCGTTATTTTGTCATAAACATCGTCGCTAATGTCGTCGTTATTATCGTCATTATCATCGTTGTTATCGTCCTTATCATCCTCATAATTATCGTCGTTAATATCGTCGTTATTTTGTCATAATCATCGTCGTTAATGTCGTCGTTATTATCGTCATTATCTTCGTTGTTATCGTCATAAATATCATCGATAATATCGTCGTTATTATTGTCATTATCTTCTTTTTATCGTCGTTATTAACGTCGTTATTATCGTCGTTAATATCGTCGTTAATATCGTCATTATCATCGTTGTTATCGTCCTTATTATCCTCATAATTAGCGTCGTTAATATCGTCGTTATTTTGTCACAATCATCGTCGTTAATGTCGTCGTTATTATCGTCATTATCTACGTTGTTATCGTCATAAATATTATCGTTAATATCGCCGTTATTATTGACATTATCTTCTTTTTATTGTCTTTATTATCGTCGTTAATATCGTCGTTATTATCGTCGTTAATATCGTCGTTAATATCGTCATTATCATCGTTGTTATCGTCCTTATTATCCTCATAATTATCGTCGTTAATATCGTCGTTATTTTGTCACAATCATCGTCGTTAATGTCGTCGTTATTATCGTCATTATCATCGTTGTTATCGTCCTTATCATCCTCATAATTATCGTCGTAAATATCGTCGTTATTTTGTCACAATCATCGTCGTTAATGTCGTCGTTATTATCGTCATTATCATCGTTGTTATCGTCCTTATCATCCTCATAATTATCGTCGTAAATATCGTCGTTATTTTGTCATAATCATCGTCGTTAATGTCGTCGTTATTATCGTCATTATCTACGTTGTTATCGTCATAAATATTATCGTTAATATCGTCGTTATTATTGTCATTATCTTCTTATTATTGTCTTTATTATCGTCGTTAATATCGTCGTTATTATCGTCGTTAATATCGTCATTATCATCGTTGTTATCGTCCTTATTATCCTCATAATTATCGTCGTTAATATCGTCGTTATTTTGTCCTAATCATCGTCGTTAATGTCGTCGTTATTATCGTCATTATCTACGTTGTTATCGTCATAAATATCATCGATAATATCGTCGTTATTATTGTAATTATCTTCTTTTTATCGTCGTTATTAACGTCGTTATTATCGTCGTTAATATCGTCGTTAATATCGTCATTATCATCGTTGTTATCGTCCTTATCATCCTCATAATTATCGTCGTTAATATCGTCGTTATTTTGTCATAATCATCGTCGTTAATGTCGTCGTTATTATCGTCATTATCTACGTTGTTATCGTCATAAATATCATCGATAATATCGTCGTTATTATTGTCATTATCTTCTTTTTATTGTCTTTATTATCGTCGTTAATATCGTCGTTATTATCGTCGTTAATATCGTCGTTATTATCGTCGTTAATATCGTTATTATCATCGTTGTTATCGTCCTTATTATCCTCATAATTATCGTCGTTAATATCGTCGTAATTTTGTCACAATCATCGTCGTTAATATCGTCGTTAATATCGTCATTATCATCGTTGTTATCGTCCTTATTATCCTCATAATTATCGTCGTTAATATCGTCGTTATTTTGTCACAATCATCGTCGTTAATGTCGTCGTTATTATCGTCATTATCTACGTTGTTATCGTCATAAATATCATCGATAATATCGTCGTTATTATTGTCATTATCTTCTTTTTATCGTCTTATTAACGTCGTTATTATCGTCGTTAATATCGTCGTTAATATCGTCATTATCATCGTTGTTATCGTCCTTATTATCCTCATAATTATCGTCGTTAATATCGTCGTTATTTTGTCATAATCATCGTCGTTAATGTCGTCGTTATTATCGTCATTATCTACGTTGTTATCGTCATAAATATCATCGATAATATCGTCGTTATTATTGTCATTATCTTCTTTTTATCGTCGTTATTAACGTCGTTATTATCGTCGTTAATATCGTCGTTATTATCGTCATTGTCATCGTTGTTATCGTCGTTATTATCCTCATAATTATCGTCGTTATTATCGTCGTAATTTCGTCATTATCATCGTTGTTATCGTCGTTATTATCGTCGTTAATATCGTCATTATCATCGTTGTTATCGTCCTTATTATCCTCATAATTATCGTCGTTAATATCGTCGTTATTTTGTCACAATCATCGTCGTTAATGTCGTCGTTATTATCGTCATTATCATCGTTGTTATCGTCCTTATCATCCTCATAATTATCGTCGTTAATATCGTCGTTATTTTGTCATAATCATCGTCGTTAATATCGTCGTTATTATCGTCATTATCTACGTTGTTATCGTCATAAATATCATCGATAATATCGTCGTTATTATTGTCATTATTTTCTTTTTATCGTCGTTATTAACGTCGTTATTATCGTCGTTAATATCGTCGTTAATATCGTCATTATCATCGTTGTTATTGTCCTTATTATCCTCATAATTATCGTCGTTAATATCGTCGTTATTTTGTCATAATCATCGTCGTTAATGTCGTCGTTATTATCGTCATTATCTACGTTGTTATCGTCATAAATATCATCGATAATATCGTCGTTATTATTGTCATTATCTTCTTTTTATCGTCGTTATTAACGTCGTTATTATCGTCGTTAATATCGTCGTTAATATCGTCATTATCATCGTTGTTATCGTCCTTATTATCCTCATAATTATCGTCGTTAATATCGTCGTTATTTTGTCACAATCATCGTCGTTAATGTCGTCGTTATTATCGTCATTATCTACGTTGTTATCGTCATAAATATCATCGATAATATCGTCGTTATTATTGTCATTATCTTCTTTTTATCGTCGTTATTAACGTCGTTATTATCGTCGTTAATATCGTCGTTAATATCGTCATTATAATCGTTGTTATCGTCCTTATTATCCTCATAATTATCGTCGTTAATATCGTCGTTATTTTGTCATAAACATCGTCGCTAATGTCGTCGTTATTATCGTCATTATCATCGTTGTTATCGTCCTTATCATCCTCATAATTATCGTCGTTAATATCGTCGTTATTTTGTCATAATCATCGTCGTTAATGTCGTCGTTATTATCGTCATTATCTTCGTTGTTATCGTCATAAATATCATCGATAATATCGTCGTTATTATTGTCAATGTCTTCTTTTTATCGTCGTTATTAACGTCGTTATTATCGTCGTTAATATCGTCGTTAATATCGTCATTATCATCGTTGTTATCGTCCTTATTATCCTCATAATTATCGTCGTTAATATCGTCGTTATTTTGTCACAATCATCGTCGTTAATGTCGTCGTTATTATCGTCATTATCTACGTTGTTATCGTCATAAATATTATCGTTAATATCGCCGTTATTATTGACATTATCTTCTTTTTATTGTCTTTATTATCGTCTTTAATATCGTCGTTATTATCGTCGTTAATATCGTCGTTAATATCGTCATTATCATCGTTGTTATCGTCCTTATTATCCTCATAATTATCGTCGTTAATATCGTCGTTATTTTGTCATAATCATCGTCGTTAATGTCGTCGTTATTATCGTCATTATCTACGTTGTTATCGTCATAAATATCATCGATAATATCGTCGTTATTATTGTCATTATCTTCTTTTTATCGTCGTTATTAACGTCGTTATTATCGTCGTTAATATCGTCGTTAATATCGTCATTATCATCAACGATAATAACGACGATATTAACGACGATAATAAAGACAATAAAAAGAAGATAATGACAATAATAACGACGATATTAACGATGATATTTATGACGATAACAACGTAGATAATTACGATAATAACGACGACATTAACGACGATGATTATGACAAAATAACGACGATATTAACGACGATAATTATGAGGATGATAAGGACGATAACAACGATGATAATGACGATAATAACGACGACATTAACGACGATGATTGTGACAAAATAACGACGATATTAACGACGATAATTATGAGGATAATAAGGACGATAACAACGATGATAATGACGATATTAACGACGATATTAACGACGATAATAACGACGATAATAACGACGATATTAACGACGATAATAACGACGATAAGAAGAAGATAATGCCAATAATAACGATGATATTATCGATGATATTTATGACGATAACAACGTAGATAATGACGATGATCACGACGACATTAACGACGATGATTATGACAAAATAACGACGATATTAACGACGATAATTATGAGGATAATAAGGACGATAACAACGATGATAATGACGATATTAACGACGATACTAACGACGATAATAACGACGATATTAACGACGATAAAAAGAAGATAATGACAATAATAACGACGATATTATCGATGATATTTATGACGATAACAACGTAGATAATGACGATAATAACGACGACATTAACGACGATGATTATGACAAAATAACGACGACATTAACGACGATAATTATGAGGATAATAAGGACGATAACAACGATGATAATGGAGATATTAACGACGATATTAACGACGATAATAACGACGATATTAACGACGATAATAAAGACAATAAAAAGAAGATAATGACAATAATAACGACGATATTAACGATAATATTTATGACGATAACAACGTAGATAATGACGATAATAACGACGACTTTAACGACGATGATAATGACAAAATAACGACGATATTAACGACGATAATTATGAGGATGATAAGGACGATAACAACGATGATAATGACGATAATAACGACGACATTAACGACGATGATTATGACAAAATAACGACGATATTAACGACGATAATTATGAGGATAATAAGGACGATAACAACGATGATAATGACGATATTAACGACGATATTAACGACGATAATAACGACGATATTAACGACGATAATAACGACGATAAAAAGAAGATAATGACAATAATAACGACAATATTAACGATGATAATTATGACGATAACAACGAAGATAATGACGATAATAACGACGACATTATCGTCAATGATTATGACAAAATAACGACGATATTAACGACGATAATTAAGAGGATGATAAGGACGATAACAACGATGATAATGACGATAATAACGACGACATTAGCGACGATGTTTATGACAAAATAACGACGATATTAACGACGATAATTATGAGGATGATAAGGACGATAACAACGATGATAATGACGATAATAACGACGACATTAGCGACGATGTTTATGACAAAATAACGACGATATTAACGACGATAATTATGAGGATAATAAGGACGATAACAAGGATGATAATGACGATAATAACGACGACATTAACGACGATGATTATGACAAAATAACGACGATATTAACGACGATTATTATGAGGATAATAAGGACGATAACAACGATGATAATGACGATATTAACGACGATAATAACGACGAAAATAACGACGATATTAACGACGATAATAACGACGATAAAAAGAAGATAATGACAATAATAACGACGATATTAACGACGATAATAACGACGATAATAAAGACGATATTAACGACGATAATAACGACGATAATAACGACGATAATAACGACGATATTAACGACGATAACAACGATGATTATGATGATTATAGCGTCTGGGTTGCGTCTGGGTTGCGTCTGGGTTGCGTCTGGGTTGCGTCTGGGTTGCGTCTGGGTTGCGTCTGGGTTGCGTCTGGGTTGCGTCTGGGTTGCGTCTGGGTTGCGTCTGGGTTGCGTCTGGGTTGCGTCTGGGTTGCGTCTGGGTTGCGTCTGGGTTGCGTCTGGGTTGCGTCTGGGTTGCGTCTGGGTTGCGTCTGGGTTGCGTCTGGGTTGCGTCTGGGTTGCGTCTGGGTTGCGTCTGGGTTGCGTCTGGGTTGCGTCTGGGTTGCGTCTGGGTTGCGTCTGGGTTGCGTCTGGGTTGCGTCTGGGTTGCGTCTGGGTTGCGTCTGGGTTGCGTCTGGGTTGCGTCTGGGTTGCGTCTGGGTTGCGTCTGGGTTGCGGCTGGGTTGCGTCTGGGTTGCGTCTGGGTTGCGTCTGGGTTGCGTCTGGGTTGCGTCTGGGTTGCGTCTGGGTTGCGTCTGGGTTGCGTCTGGGTTGCGTCTGGGTTGCGTCTGGGTTGCGTCTGGGTTGCGTCTGGGTTGCGTCTGGGTTGCGTCTGGGTTGCGTCTGGGTTGCGTCTGGGTTGCGTCTGGGTTGCGTCTGGGTTGCGTCTGGGTTGCGTCTGGGTTGCGTCTGGGTTGCGTCTGGGTTGCGTCTGGGTTGCGTCTGGGTTGCGTCTGGGTTGCGTCTGGGTTGCGTCTGGGTTGCGTCTGGGTTGCGTCTGGGTTGCGTCTGGGTTGCGTCTGGGTTGCGTCTGGGTTGCGTCTGGGTTGCGTCTGGGTTGCGTCTGGGTTGCGTCTGGGTTGCGTCTGGGTTGCGTCTGGGTTGCGTCTGGGTTGCGTCTGGGTTGCGTCTGGGTTGCGTCTGGGTTGCGTCTGGGTTGCGTCTGGGTTGCGTCTGGGTTGCGTCTGGGTTGCGTCTGGGTTGCGTCTGGGTTGCGTCTGGGTTGCGTCTGGGTTGCGTCTGGGTTGCGTCTGGGTTGCGTCTGGGTTGCGTCTGGGTTGCGTCTGGGTTGCGTCTGGGTTGCGTCTGGGTTGCGTCTGGGTTGCGTCTGGGTTGCGTCTGGGTTGCGTCTGGGTTGCGTCTGGGTTGCGTCTGGGTTGCGTCTGGGTTGCGTCTGGGTTGCGTCTGGGTTGCGTCTGGGTTGCGTCTGGGTTGCGTCTGGGTTGCGTCTGGGTTGCGTCTGGGTTGCGTCTGGGTTGCGTCTGGGTTGCGTCTGGGTTGCGTCTGGGTTGCGTCTGGGTTGCGTCTGGGTTGCGTCTGGGTTGCGTCTGGGTTGCGTCTGGGTTGCGTCTGGGTTGCGTCTGGGTTGCGTCTGGGTTGCGTCTGGGTTGCGTCTGGGTTGCGTCTGGGTTGCGTCTGGGTTGCGTCTGGGTTGCGTCTGGGTTGCGTCTGGGTTGCGTCTGGGTTGCGTCTGGGTTGCGTCTGGGTTGCGTCTGGGTTGCGTCTGGGTTGCGTCTGGGTTGCGTCTGGGTTGCGTCTGGGTTGCGTCTGGGTTGCGTCTGGGTTGCGTCTGGGTTGCGTCTGGGTTGCGTCTGGGTTGCGTCTGGGTTGCGTCTGGGTTGCGTCTGGGTTGCGTCTGGGTTGCGTCTGGGTTGCGTCTGGGTTGCGTCTGGGTTGCGTCTGGGTTGCGTCTGGGTTGCGTCTGGGTTGCGTCTGGGTTGCGTCTGGGTTGCGTCTGGGTTGCGTCTGGGTTGCGTCTGGGTTGCGTCTGGGTTGCGTCTGGGTTGCGTCTGGGTTGCGTCTGGGTTGCGTCTGGGTTGCGTCTGGGTTGCGTCTGGGTTGCGTCTGGGTTGCGTCTGGGTTGCGTCTGGGTTGCGTCTGGGTTGCGTCTGGGTTGCGTCTGGGTTGCGTCTGGGTTGCGTCTGGGTTGCGTCTGGGTTGCGTCTGGGTTGCGTCTGGGTTGCGTCTGGGTTGCGTCTGGGTTGCGTCTGGGTTGCGTCTGGGTTGCGTCTGGGTTGCGTCTGGGTTGCGTCTGGGTTGCGTCTGGGTTGCGTCTGGGTTGCGTCTGGGTTGCGTCTGGGTTGCGTCTGGGTTGCGTCTGGGTTGCGTCTGGGTTGCGTCTGGGTTGCGTCTGGGTTGCGTCTGGGTTGCGTCTGGGTTGCGTCTGGGTTGCGTCTGGGTTGCGTCTGGGTTGCGTCTGGGTTGCGTCTGGGTTGCGTCTGGGTTGCGTCTGGGTTGCGTCTGGGTTGCGTCTGGGTTGCGTCTGGGTTGCGTCTGGGTTGCGTCTGGGTTGCGTCTGGGTTGCGTCTGGGTTGCGTCTGGGTTGCGTCTGGGTTGCGTCTGGGTTGCGTCTGGGTTGCGTCTGGGTTGCGTCTGGGTTGCGTCTGGGTTGCGTCTGGGTTGCGTCTGGGTTGCGTCTGGGTTGCGTCTGGGTTGCGTCTGGGTTGCGTCTGGGTTGCGTCTGGGTTGCGTCTGGGTTGCGTCTGGGTTGCGTCTGGGTTGCGTCTGGGTTGCGTCTGGGTTGCGTCTGGGTTGCGTCTGGGTTGCGTCTGGGTTGCGTCTGGGTTGCGTCTGGGTTGCGTCTGGGTTGCGTCTGGGTTGCGTCTGGGTTGCGTCTGGGTTGCGTCTGGGTTGCGTCTGGGTTGCGTCTGGGTTGCGTCTGGGTTGCGTCTGGGTTGCGTCTGGGTTGCGTCTGGGTTGCGTCTGGGTTGCGTCTGGGTTGCGTCTGGGTTGCGTCTGGGTTGCGTCTGGGTTGCGTCTGGGTTGCGTCTGGGTTGCGTCTGGGTTGCGTCTGGGTTGCGTCTGGGTTGCGTCTGGGTTGCGTCTGGGTTGCGTCTGGGTTGCGTCTGGGTTGCGTCTGGGTTGCGTCTGGGTTGCGTCTGGGTTGCGTCTGGGTTGCGTCTGGGTTGCGTCTGGGTTGCGTCTGGGTTGCGTCTGGGTTGCGTCTGGGTTGCGTCTGGGTTGCGTCTGGGTTGCGTCTGGGTTGCGTCTGGGTTGCGTCTGGGTTGCGTCTGGGTTGCGTCTGGGTTGCGTCTGGGTTGCGTCTGGGTTGCGTCTGGGTTGCGTCTGGGTTGCGTCTGGGTTGCGTCTGGGTTGCGTCTGGGTTGCGTCTGGGTTGCGTCTGGGTTGCGTCTGGGTTGCGTCTGGGTTGCGTCTGGGTTGCGTCTGGGTTGCGTCTGGGTTGCGTCTGGGTTGCGTCTGGGTTGCGTCTGGGTTGCGTCTGGGTTGCGTCTGGGTTGCGTCTGGGTTGCGTCTGGGTTGCGTCTGGGTTGCGTCTGGGTTGCGTCTGGGTTGCGTCTGGGTTGCGTCTGGGTTGCGTCTGGGTTGCGTCTGGGTTGCGTCTGGGTTGCGTCTGGGTTGCGTCTGGGTTGCGTCTGGGTTGCGTCTGGGTTGCGTCTGGGTTGCGTCTGGGTTGCGTCTGGGTTGCGTCTGGGTTGCGTCTGGGTTGCGTCTGGGTTGCGTCTGGGTTGCGTCTGGGTTGCGTCTGGGTTGCGTCTGGGTTGCGTCTGGGTTGCGTCTGGGTTGCGTCTGGGTTGCGTCTGGGTTGCGTCTGGGTTGCGTCTGGGTTGCGTCTGGGTTGCGTCTGGGTTGCGTCTGGGTTGCGTCTGGGTTGCGTCTGGGTTGCGTCTGGGTTGCGTCTGGGTTGCGTCTGGGTTGCGTCTGGGTTGCGTCTGGGTTGCGTCTGGGTTGCGTCTGGGTTGCGTCTGGGTTGCGTCTGGGTTGCGTCTGGGTTGCGTCTGGGTTGCGTCTGGGTTGCGTCTGGGTTGCGTCTGGGTTGCGTCTGGGTTGCGTCTGGGTTGCGTCTGGGTTGCGTCTGGGTTGCGTCTGGGTTGCGTCTGGGTTGCGTCTGGGTTGCGTCTGGGTTGCGTCTGGGTTGCGTCTGGGTTGCGTCTGGGTTGCGTCTGGGTTGCGTCTGGGTTGCGTCTGGGTTGCGTCTGGGTTGCGTCTGGGTTGCGTCTGGGTTGCGTCTGGGTTGCGTCTGGGTTGCGTCTGGGTTGCGTCTGGGTTGCGTCTGGGTTGCGTCTGGGTTGCGTCTGGGTTGCGTCTGGGTTGCGTCTGGGTTGCGTCTGGGTTGCGTCTGGGTTGCGTCTGGGTTGCGTCTGGGTTGCGTCTGGGTTGCGTCTGGGTTGCGTCTGGGTTGCGTCTGGGTTGCGTCTGGGTTGCGTCTGGGTTGCGTCTGGGTTGCGTCTGGGTTGCGTCTGGGTTGCGTCTGGGTTGCGTCTGGGTTGCGTCTGGGTTGCGTCTGGGTTGCGTCTGGGTTGCGTCTGGGTTGCGTCTGGGTTGCGTCTGGGTTGCGTCTGGGTTGCGTCTGGGTTGCGTCTGGGTTGCGTCTGGGTTGCGTCTGGGTTGCGTCTGGGTTGCGTCTGGGTTGCGTCTGGGTTGCGTCTGGGTTGCGTCTGGGTTGCGTCTGGGTTGCGTCTGGGTTGCGTCTGGGTTGCGTCTGGGTTGCGTCTGGGTTGCGTCTGGGTTGCGTCTGGGTTGCGTCTGGGTTGCGTCTGGGTTGCGTCTGGGTTGCGTCTGGGTTGCGTCTGGGTTGCGTCTGGGTTGCGTCTGGGTTGCGTCTGGGTTGCGTCTGGGTTGCGTCTGGGTTGCGTCTGGGTTGCGTCTGGGTTGCGTCTGGGTTGCGTCTGGGTTGCGTCTGGGTTGCGTCTGGGTTGCGTCTGGGTTGCGTCTGGGTTGCGTCTGGGTTGCGTCTGGGTTGCGTCTGGGTTGCGTCTGGGTTGCGTCTGGGTTGCGTCTGGGTTGCGTCTGGGTTGCGTCTGGGTTGCGTCTGGGTTGCGTCTGGGTTGCGTCTGGGTTGCGTCTGGGTTGCGTCTGGGTTGCGTCTGGGTTGCGTCTGGGTTGCGTCTGGGTTGCGTCTGGGTTGCGTCTGGGTTGCGTCTGGGTTGCGTCTGGGTTGCGTCTGGGTTGCGTCTGGGTTGCGTCTGGGTTGCGTCTGGGTTGCGTCTGGGTTGCGTCTGGGTTGCGTCTGGGTTGCGTCTGGGTTGCGTCTGGGTTGCGTCTGGGTTGCGTCTGGGTTGCGTCTGGGTTGCGTCTGGGTTGCGTCTGGGTTGCGTCTGGGTTGCGTCTGGGTTGCGTCTGGGTTGCGTCTGGGTTGCGTCTGGGTTGCGTCTGGGTTGCGTCTGGGTTGCGTCTGGGTTGCGTCTGGGTTGCGTCTGGGTTGCGTCTGGGTTGCGTCTGGGTTGCGTCTGGGTTGCGTCTGGGTTGCGTCTGGGTTGCGTCTGGGTTGCGTCTGGGTTGCGTCTGGGTTGCGTCTGGGTTGCGTCTGGGTTGCGTCTGGGTTGCGTCTGGGTTGCGTCTGGGTTGCGTCTGGGTTGCGTCTGGGTTGCGTCTGGGTTGCGTCTGGGTTGCGTCTGGGTTGCGTCTGGGTTGCGTCTGGGTTGCGTCTGGGTTGCGTCTGGGTTGCGTCTGGGTTGCGTCTGGGTTGCGTCTGGGTTGCGTCTGGGTTGCGTCTGGGTTGCGTCTGGGTTGCGTCTGGGTTGCGTCTGGGTTGCGTCTGGGTTGCGTCTGGGTTGCGTCTGGGTTGCGTCTGGGTTGCGTCTGGGTTGCGTCTGGGTTGCGTCTGGGTTGCGTCTGGGTTGCGTCTGGGTTGCGTCTGGGTTGCGTCTGGGTTGCGTCTGGGTTGCGTCTGGGTTGCGTCTGGGTTGCGTCTGGGTTGCGTCTGGGTTGCGTCTGGGTTGCGTCTGGGTTGCGTCTGGGTTGCGTCTGGGTTGCGTCTGGGTTGCGTCTGGGTTGCGTCTGGGTTGCGTCTGGGTTGCGTCTGGGTTGCGTCTGGGTTGCGTCTGGGTTGCGTCTGGGTTGCGTCTGGGTTGCGTCTGGGTTGCGTCTGGGTTGCGTCTGGGTTGCGTCTGGGTTGCGTCTGGGTTGCGTCTGGGTTGCGTCTGGGTTGCGTCTGGGTTGCGTCTGGGTTGCGTCTGGGTTGCGTCTGGGTTGCGTCTGGGTTGCGTCTGGGTTGCGTCTGGGTTGCGTCTGGGTTGCGTCTGGGTTGCGTCTGGGTTGCGTCTGGGTTGCGTCTGGGTTGCGTCTGGGTTGCGTCTGGGTTGCGTCTGGGTTGCGTCTGGGTTGCGTCTGGGTTGCGTCTGGGTTGCGTCTGGGTTGCGTCTGGGTTGCGTCTGGGTTGCGTCTGGGTTGCGTCTGGGTTGCGTCTGGGTTGCGTCTGGGTTGCGTCTGGGTTGCGTCTGGGTTGCGTCTGGGTTGCGTCTGGGTTGCGTCTGGGTTGCGTCTGGGTTGCGTCTGGGTTGCGTCTGGGTTGCGTCTGGGTTGCGTCTGGGTTGCGTCTGGGTTGCGTCTGGGTTGCGTCTGGGTTGCGTCTGGGTTGCGTCTGGGTTGCGTCTGGGTTGCGTCTGGGTTGCGTCTGGGTTGCGTCTGGGTTGCGTCTGGGTTGCGTCTGGGTTGCGTCTGGGTTGCGTCTGGGTTGCGTCTGGGTTGCGTCTGGGTTGCGTCTGGGTTGCGTCTGGGTTGCGTCTGGGTTGCGTCTGGGTTGCGTCTGGGTTGCGTCTGGGTTGCGTCTGGGTTGCGTCTGGGTTGCGTCTGGGTTGCGTCTGGGTTGCGTCTGGGTTGCGTCTGGGTTGCGTCTGGGTTGCGTCTGGGTTGCGTCTGGGTTGCGTCTGGGTTGCGTCTGGGTTGCGTCTGGGTTGCGTCTGGGTTGCGTCTGGGTTGCGTCTGGGTTGCGTCTGGGTTGCGTCTGGGTTGCGTCTGGGTTGCGTCTGGGTTGCGTCTGGGTTGCGTCTGGGTTGCGTCTGGGTTGCGTCTGGGTTGCGTCTGGGTTGCGTCTGGGTTGCGTCTGGGTTGCGTCTGGGTTGCGTCTGGGTTGCGTCTGGGTTGCGTCTGGGTTGCGTCTGGGTTGCGTCTGGGTTGCGTCTGGGTTGCGTCTGGGTTGCGTCTGGGTTGCGTCTGGGTTGCGTCTGGGTTGCGTCTGGGTTGCGTCTGGGTTGCGTCTGGGTTGCGTCTGGGTTGCGTCTGGGTTGCGTCTGGGTTGCGTCTGGGTTGCGTCTGGGTTGCGTCTGGGTTGCGTCTGGGTTGCGTCTGGGTTGCGTCTGGGTTGCGTCTGGGTTGCGTCTGGGTTGCGTCTGGGTTGCGTCTGGGTTGCGTCTGGGTTGCGTCTGGGTTGCGTCTGGGTTGCGTCTGGGTTGCGTCTGGGTTGCGTCTGGGTTGCGTCTGGGTTGCGTCTGGGTTGCGTCTGGGTTGCGTCTGGGTTGCGTCTGGGTTGCGTCTGGGTTGCGTCTGGGTTGCGTCTGGGTTGCGTCTGGGTTGCGTCTGGGTTGCGTCTGGGTTGCGTCTGGGTTGCGTCTGGGTTGCGTCTGGGTTGCGTCTGGGTTGCGTCTGGGTTGCGTCTGGGTTGCGTCTGGGTTGCGTCTGGGTTGCGTCTGGGTTGCGTCTGGGTTGCGTCTGGGTTGCGTCTGGGTTGCGTCTGGGTTGCGTCTGGGTTGCGTCTGGGTTGCGTCTGGGTTGCGTCTGGGTTGCGTCTGGGTTGCGTCTGGGTTGCGTCTGGGTTGCGTCTGGGTTGCGTCTGGGTTGCGTCTGGGTTGCGTCTGGGTTGCGTCTGGGTTGCGTCTGGGTTGCGTCTGGGTTGCGTCTGGGTTGCGTCTGGGTTGCGTCTGGGTTGCGTCTGGGTTGCGTCTGGGTTGCGTCTGGGTTGCGTCTGGGTTGCGTCTGGGTTGCGTCTGGGTTGCGTCTGGGTTGCGTCTGGGTTGCGTCTGGGTTGCGTCTGGGTTGCGTCTGGGTTGCGTCTGGGTTGCGTCTGGGTTGCGTCTGGGTTGCGTCTGGGTTGCGTCTGGGTTGCGTCTGGGTTGCGTCTGGGTTGCGTCTGGGTTGCGTCTGGGTTGCGTCTGGGTTGCGTCTGGGTTGCGTCTGGGTTGCGTCTGGGTTGCGTCTGGGTTGCGTCTGGGTTGCGTCTGGGTTGCGTCTGGGTTGCGTCTGGGTTGCGTCTGGGTTGCGTCTGGGTTGCGTCTGGGTTGCGTCTGGGTTGCGTCTGGGTTGCGTCTGGGTTGCGTCTGGGTTGCGTCTGGGTTGCGTCTGGGTTGCGTCTGGGTTGCGTCTGGGTTGCGTCTGGGTTGCGTCTGGGTTGCGTCTGGGTTGCGTCTGGGTTGCGTCTGGGTTGCGTCTGGGTTGCGTCTGGGTTGCGTCTGGGTTGCGTCTGGGTTGCGTCTGGGTTGCGTCTGGGTTGCGTCTGGGTTGCGTCTGGGTTGCGTCTGGGTTGCGTCTGGGTTGCGTCTGGGTTGCGTCTGGGTTGCGTCTGGGTTGCGTCTGGGTTGCGTCTGGGTTGCGTCTGGGTTGCGTCTGGGTTGCGTCTGGGTTGCGTCTGGGTTGCGTCTGGGTTGCGTCTGGGTTGCGTCTGGGTTGCGTCTGGGTTGCGTCTGGGTTGCGTCTGGGTTGCGTCTGGGTTGCGTCTGGGTTGCGTCTGGGTTGCGTCTGGGTTGCGTCTGGGTTGCGTCTGGGTTGCGTCTGGGTTGCGTCTGGGTTGCGTCTGGGTTGCGTCTGGGTTGCGTCTGGGTTGCGTCTGGGTTGCGTCTGGGTTGCGTCTGGGTTGCGT
>CAJVQJ010000123.1:0-30836 GCA_911387685.1 Dolichovespula media
AATAACGACGATATTAATGACGATAACAAGGACGATAATGACGACGATATTATCGATGACAATGACGATAATAACGACGATAATATCGATGTTAATGACGATAATAACGACGAAAATAACGACGATATTAACGACGATAACAAGGACGATAATGACGACGATATTATCGATGACAATGACGATAATAACGACGATATTAACGACGATAATAACGACGATAATAACGACGATAAAACGACGATATTAACGACGATAATAAGGACGATAATAAGGACGATAATAACGACGATAATATCGATGATAATGACGATAATAACGACAATATTAACGACGATAATAACGACGATAATAACGACGATAATAATGATGATAATAAGGATAATAACGACGATAATAACTACGATAATAACAACGATAATATCGATGATAATGACGATAATAACGACGATATTAACGAAGATATTAACTACGATTAAACGACGATATTAACGACGATATTAACGACGATAAAGCGACGATAATATCGATGATAATGACGATAATAACGACGATATTAACGACGATAATAACGACGATAATATCGATGATAATGACGATAATAACGACGGTATTAACGACGAATATTACGACGATAAAACGACGATATTAACGACCATAATGACGACGATAATAACGATGACAATGACGATAATAACGACGATAATAACGACGATAACAAGGACGATAATGACGACGATATTTCGATGACAATTACGATAATAACGACGATAATATCGATGTTAATGACGATAATAACGACGATATTAACAACGATAATAACGACGATATTAACGACGATAATAACGACGATAATATCGATGATAATGACGATAATAACGACGGTATTAACGACGAATATTACGACGATAAAACGACGATAATAAGGACGATAATAACGACGATAATATCGATGATAATGACGATAATAACGACGATATTAACGACGATAAAACGACGATATTAACGACGATATTAACGACGATAAAGCGACGATAATAACGACGATAATATCGATGATAATGACGATAATAACGACGATATTAACGATGATAATAACGACGATATTAACGACGATATTAACGACGATAAAGCGACGATAATAACGACGATAATATCGTTGATAATGACGATAATAACGACGATATTAACAACGATAACAAGGACGATAATGACGACGATATTATCGATGACAATGACGATAATAACGACGATAATATCGATGTTAATGATGATAATAACGACGATATTAACGACGATAATAACAACGATAAAACGACCATATTAACGACGATAATAAGGACGATAATAAGGACGATAATAACGACGATAATATCGATGTTAATGACGATAATAACGACGATATTAACGACGTTATTAACGACGATATTAACGACGATAAAGCGACGATAATAACGACGATAATATCGATGATAATGACGATATTAACGACGATATTAACGACGATAATAACGACGATAATATCGATGATAATGACGATAATAACGATGGTATTAACGACGAATATTACGACGATAAAACGACGATATTAACGACGATAATGACGACGATAATAACGACGATAATAACGACGATATTAACGACGATAACAAGGACGATAATGACGACGATATTATCGATGACAATGACGATAATAACGACGATAATATCGATGTTAATGACGATAATAACGACGATATTAACGACGATAATAACGACGATAATAACGACGATAATACGACGATATTAACGACGATAATAAGGACGATAATAAGGACGATAATAACGACGATAATATCGATGATAATGACGATAATAACGACGATATTAACGACGATAATAACGACGATAATAACGACGATAATAATGATGATAATAAGGATAATAACGACGATAATAACTACGATAATAACGACGATAAAACGACGATATTATCGACGATAAGCGACGATAATAACGACGATAATATCGATGATAATGACGATAATAACGACGATATTAACGACGATAATAACGACGATAATACCGATGATAATGACGATAATAACGACGGTATTAACGACGAATATTACGACGATATAACGACGATATTAACGACGATAATGACGACGATAATAACGATGACAATGACGATAATAACGACGATATTAATGACGATAACAAGGACGATAATGACGACGATATTATCGATGACAATGACGATAATAACGACGATAATATCGATGTTAATGACGATAATAACGACGAAAATAACGACGATATTAACGACGATAACAAGGACGATAATGACGACGATATTATCGATGACAATGACGATAATAACGACGATATTAACAACGATAATAACGACGATAATAACGACGATAATAACGACGATAATAACGACGATATTAACGACGATAAGACGACGATATTAACGACGATATTAACGACGATAAATCGACGATAATAACGACGATAATATCGATGATAATGACGATAATAACGACGATATTAACGACGATAATAACGACGATAATAACGACGATAAAACAACGATATTAACGATGATAATATCGATGATAATGACGATAATAACGAAGGTATTAACGACGAATATTACGACGATAAAAGGACGATATTAACGACGATAATGACGACGATAATAACGATGACAATGACGATAATAACGACGATAATAACGACGATATTAACGACGATAACAAGGACGATAATGACGACGATATTTCGATGACAATGACGATAATAACGACGATAATATCGATGTTAATGACGATAATAACGACGGTATTAAAGACGATTATTACGACGATAAAACGACGATATTAACGACGATAATGACGACGATAATAACGATGACAATGACGATAATAACGACGATAATAACGACGATAATAACGACGATAACAAGGACGATAATGACGACGATATTATCGATGACAATGACGATAATAACGACGATAATATCGATGTTAATGACGATAATAACGACAATATTAACGACGATAATAACGACGAGAAAACGACTATATTAACGACTATAATAAGGACGATAATAAGGACGATAATAACGACGATAATATCGATGTTAATGACGATAATAACGACGATATTAACGACGATAAAATGACGATATTAACGACGACATTAACGACGATAAATCGACGATAATAACGACGATAATATCGATGATAATGACGATAATAACGACGATATTAACGACGATAATAACGACGATAATAACGACGATAAAACGACGATATTAACGACGATAATAAGGACGATAATAACGACGATAATATCGATGATAATGACGATAATAACGACGATATTATCGACGATAATAACGACGATAATATCGACGATAATAATGATGATAATAAGAATAATAACGACGATAATAACTACGATATTAACGACGATAATATCGATGATAATGACGATAATAACGACGATATTAACGACGATAATAACGACGATAATAACGACGATAAAACGACGATAATAAGGACGATAATAAGGACGATAATAACGACAATAATATCGATGATAATGACGATAATAACGACGGTATTAACGACGATAATAACGACGATAATAACGATGACAATGACGATAATAACGACGATAATAACGACGATATTAACGACGATAACAAGGACGATAATGACGACGATATTATCGATGTCAATGACGATAATAACGACGATAATATCGATGTTAATGACGATAATAACGACGATATTAACGACGAAAATAACGACGATAATAACGACGATAAAACGACGATATTAACGACGATAATAAGGACGATAATAAGGACGATAATAACGACGATAATATCGATGATAATGACGATAATAACGACGATATTAACGACGATAATAACGACGATAATAACTACGATAATAACGACGATAAAACGACGATATTATCGACGATAATAAGGACGATAATAAGGACGATAATAACGACGATAATAACGACGATAATATCGATGATAATGACGATAATAACGACGATATTAACAACGATAAAACGACGATATTAACGACGATAAAGCGACGATAATAACGACGATAATATCGATGATAATGACGATAATAACGACGATAATATCGATGATAATGACGATAATAACGACGGTATTAACGACGAATATTACGACGATAAATCGACGATATTAACGACGATAATGACGACGATAATAACGATGAAAATGACGATAATAACGACGATAATAACGACGATATTAACGACGATAACAAGGACGATAATGACGACGATATTATCGATGACAATGACGATAATAACGACGATAATATCGATGTTAATGACGATAATAACGACGATATTAACGACGATAATAACGACAATAAAACGATCATATTAACGACGATAATATGGACGATAATAAGGACGATAATAACGACGATAATATCGATGTTAATGACGATAATAACGACGATATTAACGACGATATTAACGACGATTAAACGACGATATTAACGACGATATTAACGACGTTAAAGCGACGATAATATCGATGATAATGACGATAATAACGTCGATATTAACGACGATAATAACGACGATAATATCGATGATAATGACGATAATAACGACGATATTAACGACGAATATTACGACGATAAAACGACGATATTAACGACGATAATGACGAAGATAATAACGATGACAATGACGATAATAACGACGATAATAACGACGATATTAACGACGATAACAAGGACGATAATGACGACGATATTATCGATGACAATGACGATAATAACGACGATAATATCGATGTTAATGACGATAAAACGACGATATTAACGACGATATTAACGACGATAAAGCGACGATAATAACGACGATAATATCGATGATAATGACGATAATAATGACGATAATATCGATGATAATGACGATAATAACGACGGTATTAACGACGAATATTACGACGATAAAACGACGATATTAACGACGATAATGACGACGATAATAACGATGACAATGACGATAATAACGACGATATTAACGACGATATTAACGACGATTAAACGACAATATTAACGACGATATTAACGACGTTAAAGCGACGATAATATCGATGATAATGACGATAATAACGACGATATTAACGACGATAATAACGACGATAATATCGATGATAATGACGATAATAACGACGGTATTGACGACGAATATTACGACGATAAAACGACGATATTAACGACGATAATGACGACGATAATAACGATGACAATGACGATAATAACGACGATAATAACGACGATAACAAGGACGATAATGACGACGATATTTCGATGACAATGACGATAATAACGACGAAAATATCGATGTTAATGACGATAATAACGACGATATTAACGACGATAATAACGACGAAATTAACGACGATAATAACGACGATAATATCGATGATAATGACGATAATAACGACGGTATTAACGACGATAACAAGGACGATAATGACGACGATATATCGATGACAATGACGATAATAACGACGATAATATCGATGTTAATGACGATAATAACGACGATATTAACGACGATAATAACGACGATATTAACGACGATAACAAGGACGATAATGACGACGATATTATCGATGACAATGACGATAATAACCACGATAATATCGATGTTAATGACGATAATAACGACGATATTAACGACGATAATAACGACGATAAAACGACCATATTAACGACGATAATAAGGACGATAATAAGGACGATAATAACGACGATAATATCGATGTTAATGACGATAATATAGACGATATTAACGACGATAAAACGACGATATTAACGACGATAAAGCGACGATAATAACGACGATAATATCGATGATAATGACGATAATAACGACGATATTAACGACGATTAAACGACGATATTAACGACGATATTAACGACGATAAAGCGACGATAATATCGATGATAATGACGATAATAACGACGATATTAACGACGATAATAACGACGATATTAACGACGATAATAACGACGATAATATCGATGATAATGACGATAATAACGACGGTATTAACGACGAATATTACGACGATAAAACGACGATAATAAGGACAATAATAACGACGATAATATCGATGATAATGACGATAATAACGATGATATTAACGACGATAAAACGACGATATTAACGACGATATTAACGACGATAAAGCGACGATAATAACGACGATAATATCGATGATAATGACGATAATAACGACGATATTAACGATGATAATAACGACGATATTAACGACGATATTAACGACGATAAAGCGACGATAATAACGACGATAATATCGTTGATAATGACGATAATAACGACGATATTAACGACGATAACAAGGACGATAATGACGACGATATTATCGATGACAATGACGATAATAACGAAGATAATATCGATGTTAATGATGATAATAACTACGATATTAACGACGATAATAACAACGATAAAACGACCATATTAACGACGATAATAAGGACGATAATAAGGACGAAAATAACGACGATAATATCGATGTTAATGACGATAATAACGACGATATTAACGACGTTATTAACGACGATATTAACGACGATAAAGCGACGATAATAACGACGATAAAATCGATGATAATGGCGATAATAACGACGATATTAACGACGATAATAACGACGATAATATCGATGATAATGACGATAATAACGACGGTATTAACGACGAATATTACGACGATAAAACGAAGATATTAACGACGATAATGACGACGATAATAACGACGATAATAACGACGATATTAACGACGATAACAAGGACGATAATGACGACGATATTATCGATGACAATGACGATAATAACGACGATAATATCGATGTTAATGACGATAATAACGACGATATTAACGACGATAATAACGACGAAATTAACGACGATAATAACGACGATAATATCGATGATAATGACGATAATAACGACGGTATTAACGACGATAATGACGACGATATTTCGATGACAATGACGATAATAACGACGATAATATCGATGTTAATGACGATAATAACGACGATATTAACGACGATAATAACGACGATATTAACGACGATAACAAGGACGATAATGACGACGATATTATCGATGACAATGACGATAATAACCACGATAATATCGATGTTAATGACGATAATAACGACGATATTAACGACGATAATAACGACGATAAAACGACCATATTAACGACGATAATAAGGACGATAATAAGGACGATAATAACGACGATAATATCGATGTTAATGACGATAATATAGACGATATTAACGACGATAAAACGACGATATTAACGACGATAAAGCGACGATAATAACGACGATAATATCGATGATAATGACGATAATAACGACGATATTAACGACGATTAAACGACGATATTAACGACGATATTAACGACGATAAAGCGACGATAATATCGATGATAATGACGATAATAACGACGATATTAACGACGATAATAACGACGATATTAACGACGATAATAACGACGATAATATCGATGATAATGACGATAATAACGACGGTATTAACGACGAATATTACGACGATAAAACGACGATAATAAGGACAATAATAACGACGATAATATCGATGATAATGACGATAATAACGACGATATTAACGACGATAAAACGACGATATTAACGACGATATTAACGACGATAAAGCGACGATAATAACGACGATAATATCGATGATAATGACGATAATAACGACGATATTAACGATGATAATAACGACGATATTAACGACGATATTAACGACGATAAAGCGACGATAATAACGACGATAATATCGTTGATAATGACGATAATAACGACGATATTAACGACGATAACAAGGACGATAATGACGACGATATTATCGATGACAATGACGATAATAACGAAGATAATATCGATGTTAATGATGATAATAACTACGATATTAACGACGATAATAACAACGATAAAACGACCATATTAACGACGATAATAAGGACGATAATAAGGACGATAATAACGACGATAATATCGATGTTAATGACGATAATAACGACGATATTAACGACGTTATTAACGACGATATTAACGACGATAAAGCGACGATAATAACGACGATAAAATCGATGATAATGGCGATAATAACGACGATATTAACGACGATAATAACGACGATAATATCGATGATAATGACGATAATAACGACGGTATTAACGACGAATATTACGACGATAAAACGAAGATATTAACGACGATAATGACGACGATAATAACGACGATAATAACGACGATATTAACGACGATAACAAGGACGATAATGACGACGATATTATCGATGACAATGACGATAATAAGGACGATAATATCGATGTTAATGACGATAATAACGACGATAATAACGCCGATAATAACGACGATAAAACGACGATATTATCGACGATAAGCGACGATAATAACGACGATAATATCGAAGATAATGACGATAATAACGACGATATTAACGACGATAATAACGACGATAATATCGATGATAATGACGATAATAACGACGGTATAACGACGAATATTACGACGATAAAACGACGATATTAACGACGATAATGACGACGATAATAACGATGACAATGACGATAATAACGACGATATTAATGACGATAACAAGGACGATAATGACGACGATATTATCGATGACAATGACGATAATAACGACGATAATATCGATGTTAATGACGATAATAACGACGAAAATAACGACGATATTAACGACGATAACAAGGACGATAATGACGACGATATTATCGATGACAATGACGATAATAACGACGATATTAACGACGATAATAACGACGATAATAACGACGATAAAACGACGATATTAACGACGATAATAAGGACGATAATAAGGACGATAATAACGACGATAATATCGATGATAATGACGATAATAACGACAATATTAACGACGATAATAACGACGATAATAACGACGATAATAATGATGATAATAAGGATAATAACGACGATAATATCTACGATAATAACAACGATAATATCGATGATAATGACGATAATAACGACGATATTAACGACGATATTAACTACGATAACAAGGACGATAATGACGACGATATTATCGATGACAATGACGATAATAACGACGATAATATCGATGTTAATGACGATAATAACGACAATATTAACGACGATAATAACGACGATAAAACGACTATATTAACGACGATAATAAGGACGATAATAAGGACGATAATAACGACGATAATATCGATGTTAATGACGATAATAACGACTATATTAACGACGATAAAACGTCGATATTAACGACGATATTAACGACGATAAATCGACGATAATAACGATGATAATATCGATGATAATGACGATAATAACGACGATATTAACGACGATAAAACGACGATATTAACGACGATATTAACGACGATAAAGCGACGATAATAACGACGATAATATCGATGATAATGACGATAATAACGACGATATTAACGACGATAACAAGGACGATAATGACGACGATATTTTCGATGACAATGACGATAATAACGACGATAATATCGATGATAATGACGATAATAACGACGGTATAAACGACGAATATTACGACGATAAAACGACGATATTAACGATGATAATGACGACGATAATAACGATGACAATGACGATAATAACGACGATAATAACGACGATATTAACGACGATAACAAGGACGATAATGACGACGATATTTCGATGACAATGACGATAATAACGACGATAATATCGATGTTAATGACGATAATAACGACGATATTAACGACGATAATAACGACGATATTAACGACGATAACAAGGACGATAATGACGACGATATTATCGATGACAATGACGATAATAACTACGATAATATCGATGTTAATGACGATAATAACGACAATATTAACGACGATAATAACGACGATAAAACGACCATATTAACGACGATAATAAGGACGATAATAAGGACGATAATAACGACGATAATATCGATGTTAATGACGATAATAACGACGATAATAACGACGATAATAATGATGATAATGACGATAATAACGACGATAATAAGGACGATAATAAGGACGATAATAACGACGATAATATCGATGATAATGACGATAATAACGACGATATTAACGACGATAATAACGACGATAATAACGACGATAATAATGATGATAATAAGGATAATAACGACGATAATAACTACGATAATAACGACGATAAAACGACGATATTATCGACGATAATAAGGACGATAATAAGGACGATAATAACGACGGTAATAACGGCGATAATATCGATGATAATGACGATAATAACGACGATATTAACGACGATAAAACGACGATATTAACGACGATATTAACGACGATAAAGCGACGATAATAACGACGATAATATCGATGATAATGACGATAATAACGACGATAATATCGATGAAAATGACGATAATAACGACGGTATTAACGACGAATATTACGACGATAAAACGAACGATATTAACGACGATAATGACGACGATAATAACGATGACAATGACGATAATAACGACGATAATAACGACGATATTAACGACGATAACAAGGACGATAATGACGACGATATTATCGATGACAATGACGATAATAACGACGATAATATCGATGTTAATGACGATAATAACGACGATATTAACGACGATAATAACGACGATATTAACGACGATAATAACGACGATAATATCGAAGTTAATGACGATAATAACGACGATATTAACGACGATAATAACGACGATAAAACGACCATATTAACGACGATAATAAGGACGATAATAAGGACGATAATAACGACGATAATATCGATGTTAATGACGATAATAACGACGATATTAACGACGATAAAACGACGATAATATCGACGATAAAGCGACGATAATAACGACGATAATATTGATGATAATGACGATAATAACGACGATATTAACGACGATTAAACGACGATATTAACGACGATATTAACGACGATAAAGCGAGGATAATATCGATGATAATGACGATAATAACGACGATATTAACGACGATAATAACGACGATATTAACGACGATAATAACGACGATAATATCGATGATAATGACGATAATAACGACGGTATTAACGACGAATATTACGACGATAAAACGACGATAATAAGGACAATAATAACGACGATAATATCGATGATAATGACGATAATAACGACGATATTAACGACGATAAAACGACGATATTAACGACGATATTAACGACGATAAAGCGACGATAATAACGACGATAATATCGATGATAATGACGATAATAACGACGATATTAACGATGATAATAACGACGATATTAACGACGATATTAACGACGATAAAGCGACGATAATAACGACGATAATATCGTTGATAATGACGATAATAACGACGATATTAACGACGATAACAAGGACGATAATGACGACGATATTATCGATGACAATGACGATAATAACGACGATAATATCGATGTTAATGATGATAATAACTACGATATTAACGACGATAATAACAACGATAAAACGACCATATTAACGACGATAATAAGGACGATAATAAGGACGATAATAACGACGATAATATCGATGTTAATGACGATAATAACGACGATATTAACGACGTTATTAACGACGATATTAACGACGATAAAGCGACGATAATAACGACGATAAAATCGATGATAATGGCGATAATAACGACGATATTAACGACGATAATAACGACGATAATAACGATGATAATGACGATAATAACGATGGTATTAACGACGAATATTACGACGATAAAACGAAGATATTAACGACGATAATGACGACGATAATAACGACGATAATAACGACGATATTAACGACGATAACAAGGACGATAATGACGACGATATTATCGATGACAATGACGATAATAACGACGATAATATCGATGTTAATGACGATAATAACGACGATAATAACGCCGATAATAACGACGATAAAACGACGATATTATCGACGATAAGCGACGATAATAACGACGATAATATCGAAGATAATGACGATAATAACGACGATATTAACGACGATAATAACGACGATAATATCGATGATAATGACGATAATAACGACGGTATTAACGACGAATATTACGACGATAAAACGACGATATTAACGACGATAATGACGACGATAATAACGATGACAATGACGATAATAACGACGATATTAATGACGATAACAAGGACGATAATGACGACGATATTATCGATGACAAAGACGATAATAACGACGATAATATCGATGTTAATGACGATAATAACGACGAAAATAACGACGATATTAACGACGATAACAAGGACGATAATGACGACGATATTATCGATGACAATGACGATAATAACTACGATAATATCGATGTTAATGACGATAATAACGACAATATTAACGACGATAATAACGACGATAAAACGACCATATTAACGACGATAATAAGGACGATAATAAGGACGATAATAACGACGATAATATCGATGTTAATGACGATAATAACGACGATAATAACGACGATAATAATGATGATAATGACGATAATAACGACGATAATAAGGACGATAATAAGGACGATAATAACGACGATAATATCGATGATAATGACTATAATAACGACGATATTAACGACGATAATAACGACGATAATAACGACGATAATAATGATGATAATAAGGATAATAACGACGATAATAACTACGATAATAACGACGATAAAACGACGATATTATCGACGATAATAAGGACGATAATAAGGACGATAATAACGACGGTAATAACGGCGATAATATCGATGATAATGACGATAATAACGACGATATTAACGACGATAAAACGACGATATTAACGACGATATTAACGACGATAAAGCGACGATAATAACGACGATAATATCGATGATAATGACGATAATAACGACGATAATATCGATGAAAATGACGATAATAACGACGGTATTAACGACGAATATTACGACGATAAAACGAACGATATTAACGACGATAATGACGACGATAATAACGATGACAATGACGATAATAACGACGATAATAACGACGATATTAACGACGATAACAAGGACGATAATGACGACGATATTATCGATGACAATGACGATAATAACGACGATAATATCGATGTTAATGACGATAATAACGACGATATTAACGACGATAATAACGACGATATTAACGACGATAATAACGACGATAATATCGAAGTTAATGACGATAATAACGACGATATTGACGACGATAATAACGACGATAAAACGACCATATTAACGACGATAATAAGGACGATAATAAGGACGATAATAACGACGATAATATCGATGTTAATGACGATAATAACGACGATATTAACGACGATAAAACGACGATAATATCGACGATAAAGCGACGATAATAACGACGATAATATTGATGATAATGACGATAATAACGACGATATTAACGACGATTAAACGACGATATTAACGACGATATTAACGACGATAAAGCGAGGATAATATCGATGATAATGACGATAATAACGACGATATTAACGACGATAATAACGACGATATTAACGACGATAATAACGACGATAATATCGATGATAATGACGATAATAACGACGGTATTAACGACGAATATTACGACGATAAAACGACGATAATAAGGACAATAATAACGACGATAATATCGATGATAATGACGATAATAACGACGATATTAACGACGATAAAACGACGATATTAACGACGATATTAACGACGATAAAGCGACGATAATAACGACGATAATATCGATGATAATGACGATAATAACGACGATATTAACGATGATAATAACGACGATATTAACGACGATATTAACGACGATAAAGCGACGATAATAACGACGATAATATCGTTGATAATGACGATAATAACGACGATATTAACGACGATAACAAGGACGATAATGACGACGATATTATCGATGACAATGACGATAATAACGACGATAATATCGATGTTAATGATGATAATAACTACGATATTAACGACGATAATAACAACGATAAAACGACCATATTAACGACGATAATAAGGACGATAATAAGGACGATAATAACGACGATAATATCGATGTTAATGACGATAATAACGACGATATTAACGACGTTATTAACGACGATATTAACGACGATAAAGCGACGATAATAACGACGATAAAATCGATGATAATGGCGATAATAACGACGATATTAACGACGATAATAACGACGATAATATCGATGATAATGACGATAATAACGACGGTATTAACGACGAATATTACGACGATAAAACGAAGATATTAACGACGATAATGACGACGATAATAACGACGATAATAACGACGATATTAACGACGATAACAAGGACGATAATGACGACGATATTATCGATGACAATGACGATAATAACGACGATAATATCGATGTTAATGACGATAATAACGACGATAATAACGCCGATAATAACGACGATAAAACGACGATATTATCGACGATAAGCGACGATAATAACGACGATAATATCGAAGATAATGACGATAATAACGACGATATTAACGACGATAATAACGACGATAATATCGATGATAATGACGATAATAACGACGGTATTAACGACGAATATTACGACGATAAAACGACGATATTAACGACGATAATGACGACGATAATAACGATGACAATGACGATAATAACGACGATATTAATGACGATAACAAGGACGATAATGACGACGATATTATCGATGACAAAGACGATAATAACGACGATAATATCGATGTTAATGACGATAATAACGACGAAAATAACGACGATATTAACGACGATAACAAGGACGATAATGACGACGATATTATCGATGACAATGACGATAATAACTACGATAATATCGATGTTAATGACGATAATAACGACAATATTAACGACGATAATAACGACGATAAAACGACCATATTAACGACGATAATAAGGACGATAATAAGGACGATAATAACGACGATAATATCGATGTTAATGACGATAATAACGACGATAATAACGACGATAATAATGATGATAATGACGATAATAACGACGATAATAAGGACGATAATAAGGACGATAATAACGACGATAATATCGATGATAATGACTATAATAACGACGATATTAACGACGATAATAACGACGATAATAACGACGATAATAATGATGATAATAAGGATAATAACGACGATAATAACTACGATAATAACGACGATAAAACGACGATATTATCGACGATAATAAGGACGATAATAAGGACGATAATAACGACGGTAATAACGGCGATAATATCGATGATAATGACGATAATAACGACGATATTAACGACGATAAAACGACGATATTAACGACGATATTAACGACGATAAAGCGACGATAATAACGACGATAATATCGATGATAATGACGATAATAACGACGATAATATCGATGAAAATGACGATAATAACGACGGTATTAACGACGAATATTACGACGATAAAACGAACGATATTAACGACGATAATGACGACGATAATAACGATGACAATGACGATAATAACGACGATAATAACGACGATATTAACGACGATAACAAGGACGATAATGACGACGATATTATCGATGACAATGACGATAATAACGACGATAATATCGATGTTAATGACGATAATAACGACGATATTAACGACGATAATAACGACGATATTAACGACGATAATAACGACGATAATATCGAAGTTAATGACGATAATAACGACGATATTGACGACGATAATAACGACGATAAAACGACCATATTAACGACGATAATAAGGACGATAATAAGGACGATAATAACGACGATAATATCGATGTTAATGACGATAATAACGACGATATTAACGACGATAAAACGACGATAATATCGACGATAAAGCGACGATAATAACGACGATAATATTGATGATAATGACGATAATAACGACGATATTAACGACGATTAAACGACGATATTAACGACGATATTAACGACGATAAAGCGAGGATAATATCGATGATAATGACGATAATAACGACGATATTAACGACGATAATAACGACGATATTAACGACGATAATAACGACGATAATATCGATGATAATGACGATAATAACGACGGTATTAACGACGAATATTACGACGATAAAACGACGATAATAAGGACAATAATAACGACGATAATATCGATGATATTAACGACGATAAAACGACGATATTAACGACGATATTAACGACGATAAAGCGACGATAATAACGACGATAATATCGATGATAATGACGATAATAACGACGATATTAACGATGATAATAACGACGATATTAACGACGATATTAACGACGATAAAGCGACGATAATAACGACGATTATATCGTTGATAATGACGATAATAACGACGATATTAACGACGATAACAAGGACGATAATGACGACGATATTATCGATGACAATGACGATAATAACGACGATAATATCGATGTTAATGATGATAATAACTACGATATTAACGACGATAATAACAACGATAAAACGACCATATTAACGACGATAATAAGGACGATAATAAGGACGATAATAACGACGATAATATCGATGTTAATGACGATAATAACGACGATATTAACGACGTTATTAACGACGATATTAACGACGATAAAGCGACGATAATAACGACGATAAAATCGATGATAATGGCGATAATAACGACGATATTAACGACGATAATAACGACGATAATAACGATGATAATGACGATAATAACGACGGTATTAACGACGAATATTACGACGATAAAACGAAGATATTAACGACGATAATGACGACGATAATAACGACGATAATAACGACGATATTAACGACGATAACAAGGACGATAATGACGACGATATTATCGATGACAATGACGATAATAACGACGATAATATCGATGTTAATGACGATAATAACGACGATATTAACGACGATAATAACGACGATAAAACGACGATATTATCGACGATAAGCGACGATAATAACGACGATAATATCGAAGATAATGACGATAATAACGACGATATTAACGACGATAATAACGACGATAATATCGATGATAATGACGATAATAACGACGGTATTAACGACGAATATTACGACGATAAAACGACGATATTAACGACGATAATGACGACGATAATAACGATGACAATGACGATAATAACGACGATATTAATGACGATAACAAGGACGATAATGACGACGATATTATCGATGACAAAGACGATAATAACGACGATAATATCGATGTTAATGACGATAATAACGACGAAAATAACGACGATATTAACGACGATAACAAGGACGATAATGACGACGATATTATCGATGACAATGACGATAATAACGACGATATTAACGACGATAATAACGACGATAATAACGACGATAAAACGACGATATTAACGACGATAATAAGGACGATAATAAGGACGATAATAACGACGATAATATCGATGATAATGACGATAATAACGACAATATTAACGACGATAATAACGACGATAATAACGACGATAATAATGATGATAATAAGGATAATAACGACGATAATATCTACGATAATAACGACGATAATATCGATGATAATGACGATAATAACGACGATATTAACGACGATATTAACTACGATAACAAGGACGATAATGACGACGATATTTCGATGACAATGACGATAATAACGACGATAATATCGATGTTAATGACGATAATAACGACGATATTAACGACGATAATAACGACGATAAAACGACCATATTAACGACGATAATAAGGACGATAATAACAACGATAATATCGATGTTAATGACGATAATAACGACGATATTAACGACGATATTAACGACGATATTAACGACGATAAAGCGACGAAAATAACGACGATAATATCGATGATAATGACGATAATAACGACGATATTAACGACGATAACAAGGACGATAATGACCACGATATTTTCGATGACAATGACGATAATAATGACGATAATATCGATGATAATGACGATAATAACGACGGTATAAACGACGAATATTACGACGATATTAACGACGATAACAAGGACGATAATGACGACGATATTATCGATGACAATGACGATAATAACTACGATAATATCGATGTTAATGACGATAATAACGACAATATTAACGACGATAATAACGACGATAAAACGACCATATTAACGACGATAATAAGGACGATAATAAGGACGATAATAACGACGATAATATCGATGTTAATGACGATAATAACGACGATAATAACGACGATAATAATGATGATAATGACGATAATAACGACGATAATAAGGACGATAATAAGGACGATAATAACGACGATAATATCGATGATAATGACGATAATAACGACGATATTAACGACGATAATAACGACGATAATAACGACGATAATAATGATGATAATAAGGATAATAACGACGATAATAACTACGATAATAACGACGATAAAACGACGATATTATCGACGATAATAAGGACGATAATAAGGACGATAATAACGACGATAATAACGGCGATAATATCGATGATAATGACGATAATAACGACGATATTAACGACGATAAAACGACGATATTAACGACGATATTAACGACGATAAAGCGACGATAATAACGACGATAATATCGATGATAATGACGATAATAACGACGATAATATCGATGATAATGACGATAATAACGACGATAATATCGATGATAATGACGATAATAACGACGGTATTGACGACGAATATTACGACGATAAAACGACGATATTAACGACGATAATGACGACGATAATAACGATGACAATGACGATAATAATGACGATAATAACGACGATATTAACGACGATAACAAGGACGATAATGACGACGATATTATCGATGACAATGACGATAATAACGACGATAATATCGATGTTAATGACGATAATAACGACGATGTTAACGACGATAATAACGACGATATTAACGACGATAACAAGGACGATAATGACGACAATATTATCGATGACAATGACGATAATAACTACGATAATATCGATGTTAATGACGATAATAACGACAATATAAACGACGATAATAACGACGATAAAACGACCATATTAACGACGATAATAAGGACGATAATAAGGACGATAATAACGACGATAATATCGATGTTAATGACGATAATAACGACGATAATAACGACGATAATAATGATGATAATGACGATAATAACGACGATAATAAGGACGATAATAAGGACGATAATAACGACGATAATATCGATGATAATGACTATAATAACGACGATATTAACGACGATAATAACGACGATAATAACGACGATAATAATGATGATAATAAGGATAATAACGACGATAATAACTACGATAATAACGACGATAAAACGACGATATTATCGACGATAATAAGGACGATAATAAGGACGATAATAACGACGATAATAACGGCGATAATATCGATGATAATGACGATAATAACGACGATATTAACGACGATAAAACGACGATATTAACGACGATATTAACGACGATAAAGCGACGATAATAACGACGATAATATCGATGATAATGACGATAATAACGACGATAATATCGATGAAAATGACGATAATAACGACGGTATTAACGACGAATATTACGACGATATAACGACGATATTAACGACGATAATGACGACGATAATAACGATGACAATGACGATAATAACGACGATATTAATGACGATAACAAGGACGATAATGACGACGATATTATCGATGACAATGACGATAATAACGACGATAATATCGATGTTAATGACGATAATAACGACGAAAATAACGACGATATTAACGACGATAACAAGGACGATAATGACGACGATATTATCGATGACAATGACGATAATAACGACGATAATATCGGTGTTAATGACGATAATAACGACGATATTAACGACGATAATAACGACGATAATAACGACGATAAAACGACGATATTAACGACGATAATAAGGACGATAATAAGGACGATAATAACGATGATAATATCGATGATAATGACGATAATGACGACAATATTAACGACGATAATAACGACGATAATAACGACGATAATAATGATGATAATAAGGATAATAAAGACGATAATAACTACGATAATAACGACGATAATATCGATGATAATGACGATATTAACGACGATATTAACGACGATATTAACGACGATTAAACGACGATATTAACGACGATATTAACGACGATAAAGCGATGATAATATCGATGATAATGACGATAATAACGACGATATTAACGACGATAATAACGACGATAATATCGATGATAATGACGATAATAACGACGGTATTAACGACGAATATTACGACGATAAAACGACGATATTAACGACGTTAATGACGACGATAATAACGATGACAATGACGATAATAACGACGATAAAAACGACGATAACAAGGACGATAATGACGACGATATTTCGATGACAATGACGATAATAACGACGATAATATCGATGTTAATGACGATAATAACGACGATATTAACGACGATAATAACGACGATATTATCGACGATAATAACGGCGATAATATCGATGACAATGACGATAATAACGACGATAATATCGATGTTAATGACGATAATAACGACGAAAATAACGACGATAACAAGGACGATAATGACGACGATATTATCGATGACAATGACGATAATAACGACGATAATATCGATGTTAATGACGATAATAACGACGATAATAACGACGATAATATCGATGATAATAACGATAATAGCGACAATAATAACGATGATAATGACGATAATAAAGACGATTATAATGATGATAATAAGGATAATAACGACGATAATAACTACGATAATAACGACGATAAAACGACGATATTAACGACGATAATAAGGACGATGATAAGTACGAAAATAACGACGATAATAAAAACGATAATATCGATGATAATGACGATAATAACGACGATATTAACGACGAAAATAACGACGATATTAACGACGATAATATCGATGATAATGACGATAATAACGACGGTATTAACGACGAATATTACGACGATAAAACGACGATATTAACGACGATAATGACGACGATAATAATGATGACAATGACGATAATAACGACGATATTATCGACGATAACAAGGACGATAATGACGACGATATTATCGATGACAATGACAATAATAACGACGATAATATCGATGTTAATGACGATAATAACGACGAAAATAACGACGATAACAAGGACGATAATGACGACTATATTATCGATGACAATGACGATAATAACGACGATAATATCGATGTTAATGACGATAATAACGACGATAATAACGACGATAATATCGATGATAATAACGATAATAGCGACAATAATAACGATGATAATGACGATAATAAAGACGATTATAATGATGATAATAAGGATAATAACGACGATAATAACTACGATAATAACGACGATAAAACGACGATATTAACGACGATAATAAGGACGATGATAAGTACGAAAATAACGACGATAATAAAAACGATAATATCGATGATAATGACGATAATAACGACGATATTAACGACGAAAATAACGACGATATTAACGACGATAATAACGACAATAATGACGACGATAATAACGATGACAATGACGATAATAACGACGATAATAACGACGATATTAACGACGATAACAAGGACGATAATGACGACGATATTATCGATGACAATGACGATAATAACGACGATAATATCGATGTTAATGACGATAATAACGACAATATTAACGACGATAATAACGACGATAAAACGACCATATTAACGACGATAATAAGGACGATAATAAGGACGATAATAACGACGATAATATCGATGTTAATGACGATAATAACGACGATAATAACGACGATAATAATGATGATAATGACGATAATAACGACGATATTAACGACGATAAAGCGACGATAATAACGACGATAATATCGATGATAATAACGATAATAACGACGATATTAACGACGATAATAACGACGATAATATCGATGATAATGACGATAATAACGACGGTATTAACGACGAATATTACGACGATAAAACGACGATATTAACGACAATAATGACGACGATAATAACGATGACAATGACGATAATAACGACGATAATAACGACGATATTAACGACGATAACAAGGACGATAATGACGACGATATTATCGATGACAATGACGATAATAACTATGATAATATCGATGTTAATGACGATAATAACGACGAAAATAACGACGATAACAAGGACGATAATGACGACGATATTATCGATGAAAATGACGATAATAACGACGATAATATCGATGTTAATGACGATAATAACGACGATATTAACGACGATAATAACGCCGATAATAACGACGATAAAACGACGATATTAACGACGATAATAAGGACGATAATAAGGACGATAATAACGACGATAATATCGATGATAATGACGATAATAACGACGATATTATCGACTATATTAACGACGATTAAACGACGATATTAACGGCGATATAAACGACGATAAAGCAACGATAATAACGACGATAATATCGATGATAATGACGATAATAACGACGATATTAACGACGATAATAACGACGATAATATCGATGATAATGACGATAATAACGACGGTATTAACGACGAATATTACAACGATAAAACGACGATATTAACGACGATAATGACGACGATAATAACGATGACAATGACGATAATAACGACGATAATAACGACGATATTAACGACGATAACAAGGACGATAATGACGACGATATTTCGATGACAATGACGATAATAACGACGATAATATCGATGTTAATGACGATAATAACGACGATATTAACGACGATAATAACGACGATATTAACGACGATAATAACGACGATAATATCGACGATATTAACGACGATAACAAGGACGATAATAAGGACGATAATAACGACGATAATATCGATGATAATGACGATAATAACGACGATATTAACGACGATAATAACGACGATAATAACGACGATAATAATGATGATAATAAGGATAATAACGACGATAATAACTACGATAATAACGACGATAAAACGACGATATTATCGACGATAAGCGACGATAATAACGACGATAATGTCGATGATAATGACGATAATAACGACGATATTAACGACGATAATAACGACGATAATACCGATGATAATGACGATAATAACGACGGTATTAACGACGAATATTACGACGATATAACGACGATATTAACGACGATAATGACGACGATAATAACGATGACAATGACGATAATAACGACGATATTAATGACGATAATAAGGACGATAATGACGACGATATTATCGATGACAATGACGATAATAACGACGATAATATCGATGTTAATGACGATAATAACGACGAAAATAACGACGATATTAACGACGATAACAAGGACTATAATGACGACGATATTATCGATGACAATGACGATAATAACGACGATATTAACGACGATAATAACGACGATAATAACGACGATAAAACGACGATATTAACGACGATAATAAGGACGATAATAAGGACGATTATAACGACGATAATATCGATGATAATGACGATAATAACGACCATATTAACGACGATAATAACGACGATAATAACGACGATAATAATGATGATAATAAGGATAATAACGACGATAATAACTACGATAATAACGACGATAATATCAATGATAATGACGATAATAACGACGATATTAACGACGATATTAACGACGATTAAACGACGATATTAACGACGATATTAACGACGATAAAGCGACGATAATATCGATGATAATGACGATAATAACGACGATATTAACGACGATAATAACGACGATAATATCGATGATAGTGACGATAATAACGACGGTATTAACGACGAATATTACGACGATAAAACGACGATATTAACGACGATAATGACGACGATAATAACGATGACAATGACGATAATAACGACGATAATAACGACGATAACAAGGACGATAATGACGACGATATTTCGAGGACAATGACGATAATAACGACGATAATATCGATGTTAATGACGATAATAACGACGATATTAACGACGATAATAACGACGATATTAACGACGATAATAACGACGATAATAACGACGATAATAATGATGATAATAAGGATAATAACGACGATAATAACTACGATAATAACGACGATAAAACGACGATATTATCGACGATAAGCGACGATAATAACGACGATAATATCGATGATAATGACGATAATAACGACGATATTAACGACGATAATAACGACGATAATATCGATGATAATGACGATAATAACGACGGTATTAATGACGAATATTACGACGATAAAACGACGATATTAACGACGATAATGACGACGATAATAACGATGACAATGACGATAATAACGACGATATTAATGACGATAACAAGGACGATAATGACGACGATATTATCGATGACAATGACGATAATAACGACGATAATATCGATGTTAATGACGATAATAACGACGAAAATAACGACGATATTAACGACGATAACAAGGACGATAATGACGACGATATTATCGATGACAATGACGATAATAACGACGATATTAACGACGATAATAACGACGATAATAACGCCGATAATAACGACGATAAAACGACGATATTAACGACGATAATAAGGACGATAATAAGGACGATAATAACGACGATAATATCGATGATAATGACGATAATAACGACGATATTATCGACGATATTAACGACGATTAAACGACGATATTAACGACGATATAAACGACGATAAAGCAACGATAATAACGACGATAATATCGATGATAATGACGATAATAACGACGATATTAACGACGATAATAACGACGATAATATCGATGATAATGACGATAATAACGACGGTATTAACGACGAATATTACAACGATAAAACGACGATATTAACGACGATAATGACGACGATAATAACGATGACAATGACGATAATAACGACGATAATAACGACGATATTAACGACGATAACAAGGACGATAATGACGACGATATTTCGATGACAATGACGATAATAACGACGATAATATCGATGTTAATGACGATAATAACGACGATATTAACGACGATAATAACGACGATATTAACGACGATAATAACGACGATAATATCGACGATATTAACGACGATAACAAGGACGATAATGACGACAATATTATCGATGACAATGACGATAATAACGACGATAATATCGATGTTAATGACGATAATAACGACGATATTAACGACGATAATAACGACGATCAAACGATTATATTAACGACGATAATAAGGACGATAATAAGGACGATATTAACGACGATAATATCGATGTTAATGACGATAATAACGACGATATTAACGACGATAAAACGACGACATTAACGACGATAAAGCGACGATAATAACGACGATATTATCGATGATAATGACGATAATAACGACGATAATAACGACGATAATAACGACGATAATATCGATGATAATGACGATAATAACGACGGTATTATCGACGAATATTACGACGATAAAACGACGATATTAACGACGATAATGACGACGATAATAATGATGACAATGACGATAATAACGACGATATTATCGACGATAACAAGGACGATAATGACGACGATATTATCGATGACAATGACGATAATAACGACGATAATATCGATGTTAATGACGATAATAACGACGAAAATAACGACGATAACAAGGACGATAATGACGACGATATTATCGATGACAATGACGATAATAACGACGATAATATCGATGTTAATGACGATAATAACGACGATAATAACGACGATAATATCGATGATAATAACGATAATAGCGACAATAATAACGATGATAATGACGATAATAAAGACGATTATAATGATGATAATAAGGATAATAACGACGATAATAACTACGATAATAACGACGATAAAACGACGATATTAACGACGATAATAAGGACGATGATAAGTACGAAAATAACGACGATAATAAAAACGATAATATCGATGATAATGACGATAATAACGACGATATTAACGACGAAAATAACGACGATATTAACGACGATAATATCGATGATAATGACGATAATAACGACGGTATTAACGACGAATATTACGATGATAAAACGACGATATTAACGACGATAATGACGACGATAATAATGATGACAATGACGATAATAACGACGATATTATCGACGATAACAAGGACGATAATGACGACGATATTATCGATGACAATGACGATAATAACGACGATAATATCGATGTTAATGACGATAATAACGACGATATTAACGACGATAATAACGACGATAATAACGACGATAAAACGACGATATTAACGAGGATAATAAGGACGATAATAAGGACGATAATAACGACGATAATATCGATGATAATGACGATAATAACGACGATATTAACGACGACAATAACGACGATATTAACGACGATAATAACGACGATAATAACGACGATAAAACGACGATATTAACGACGATAATAAGGACGATAATAACGACGATAATATCGATGATAATGACGATAATAACGACGATATTAACGACGATAATAACGACGATAATAACGATGACAATGACGATAATAACGACGATATTAACGACGATAACAAGGACGATAATGACGACGATATTATCGACGAAAAAGCGACGATAATAACGACGATAATATCAATGATAATAACGTTAATAACGACGATATTAACGACGATAATAACGACGATAATATCGATGATAATGACGATAATAACGACGGTATTAACGACGAATATTACGACGATAAAACGACGATATTAACGACGATAATGACGACGATAATAACGATGACAATGACGATAATAACGACGATAACAAGGACGATAATGACGACGATATTATCAATGACAATGACGATAATAACGTCGATAATATCGATGTCAATGACGATAATAACGACGAAAATAACGACGATATTAACGACGATAACAAGGACGATAATGACGACGATATTATCGATGACAATGACGATAATAACGACGATAATATCGATGTTAATGACGATAATAACGACGATATTAACGACGATAATAACGACGATCAAACGACCATATTAACGACGATAATAAGAACGATAATAAGGACGATAATAACGACGATAATATCGATGTTAATGACGATAATAACGACGATATTAACGACGATAAAACGACGATATTAACGACGATAAAGCGACGATAATAACGACGATAATATCGATCATAATGACGATAATAACGACGATATTAACGACGATAATAACGACGATAATATCGATGATAATGACGATAATAACGACGGTATTAACGACTAATATTACGACGATAAAACGACGATATTAACGACGATAATGACGACGATAATAACGATGACAATGACGATAATAACGACGATAATAACGACGATATTAACGACGATAACAAGGACGATAATGACGACGATATTTCGATGACAATGACGATAATAACGACGATAATATCGATGTTAATGACGATAATAACGACGATATTAACGACGATAATAACGACGATATTAACGACGATAATAACGACGATAATATCGACGATATTAACGACGATAACAAGGACGATAATGACGACGATATTATCGATGACAATGACGATAATAACGACGATAATATCGATGTTAATGACGATAATAACGACGATAATAATGACGATAATAAGGACGATAATAACGACGATAATATCGATGATAATGACGATAATAACGACGATATTAACGACTATAATAACGACGATAATAACGACGATAAAACAACGATAAATACTATTATAATTATGACGATAATATCGACGATAATAACGATGACAATGACGATAATAACGACGATAATAACGACGATATTAACGACGACAACAAGGACGATAATGACGACGATATTATCGATGACAATGACGATAATAACGACGATAATATCGATGTTAATGACGATAATAACGACGATATTAACGACGATAATAACGACGATAATAACGACGATAAAACGACGATATTAACGATGATAATAAGGACGATAATAAGGACGATAATAACGACGATAATATCGATGATAATGACGATAATAACGACGATATTACCGACGACAATAACGACGATATTAACGACGATAATAACGACGATAATAACGACGATAAAACGACGATATTAACGACGATAATAAGGACGATAATAACGACGATAATATCAATGATAATGACGATAATAACGACGATAAAACGACGATATTAACGAGGATAATAAGGACGATAATAAGGACGATAATAACGACGATAATATCGATGATAATGACGATAATAACGACGATATTAACGACGACAATGACGACGATATTAACGACGATAATAACGACGATAATTGCGACGATAAAACGACGATATTAACGACGATAATAAGGACGATAATAACGACGATAATATCGATGATAACGACGATAATAAGGACGATAATAAGGACGATAATAACGACGATAATATCGATGATAATGACGATAAAAACGACGATAATAACGACGATAATAATGATGATAATGACGATAATAACGACGATAATAAGGACGATAATAACGACGATAATAACGACGATAATATCGATGACAATGACGATAATAACGACGATAATATCGATGTTAATGACGATAATAACGACGATATTAACGACGATAATAACGACGATAATAACGACGATAAAACGACGATATTAACGAGGATAATAAGGACGATAATAAGGACGATAATAACGACGATAATATCGATGATAATGACGATAATAACGACGATATTAACGACGACAATAACGACGATATTAACGACGATAATAACTACGATAATAACGACGAAAAAACGACGATATTAACGACGATAATAAGGACGATAATAACGACGATAATATCGATGATAATGACGATAATAACGACGATAAAACGACGATATTAACGAGGATAATAAGGACGATAATATGGACGATAATAACGACGATAATATCGATGATAATGACGATAATAACGACGATATTAACGACGACAATGACGACGATATTAACGACGATAATAACGACGATAATTGCGACGATAAAACGACGATATTAACGACGATAATAAGGACGATAATAACGACGATAATATCGATGATAACGACGATAATAAGGACGATAATAAGGACGATAATAACGACGATAATATCGATGATAATGACGATAATAACGACGATAATAACGACGATAAAACGACGATATTAACGACGATATTAACGACGATATTAACGACGATAAAGCGACGATAATAACGACGATAATATCGACGATAATAACGACGATAATATCGATGATAATGACGATAATAACGACGGTATTAACGACGAATATTACGACGATAAAACGACGATGTTAACGACAATAATGACGACGATAATAACGATGACAATGACGATAATAACGACGATAATAACGACGATATTAACGACGATAACAAGGACGATAATGACGACGATATTATCGATAACAATGACGATAATAACGACGATAATATCGATGTTAATGACGATAATAACGACAATATTAACGACGATAATAACGACGATAAAACGACCATATTAACGACGATAATAAGGACGATAATAAGGACGATAATAACGACGATAATATCGATGTTAATGACGATAATAACGACGATAATAACGACGATAATAATGATGATAATGACGATAATAACGACGATAATAAGTACGATAATAAGGACGATAATAACGACGATAATATCGATGATAATGACGATAATAACGACGATATTAACGACGATAATAACGACGATAATAACGACGATAAAACAACGATAAATACTATTATAATTATGACGATAATATCGACGATAATAACGATGACTACGACGATAATAACGACGATAATAACGACGATATTAACGACGATAACAAGGACGATAATGACGACGATATTATCGATGACAATGACGATAATAACGACGATAATATCGATGTTAATGACGATAATAACGACGATATTAACGACGATAATAACGACGATAATAACGACGATAAAACGACGATATTAACGAGGATAATAAGGACGATAATAAGGACGATAATAACGACGATAATATCGATGATAATGACGATAATAACGACGATATTAACGACGACAATAACGACGATATTAACGACGATAATAACGACGATAATAACGACGATAAAACGACGATATTAACGACGATAATAAGGACGATAATAACGACGATAATATCGATGATAATGACGATAATAACGACGATATTAACGACGATAATAACGACGATAATAACGATGACAATGACGATAATAACGACGATATTAACGACGATAA